>PVIJ01020086.1:0-21819 GCA_004024925.1 Scalopus aquaticus | reverse complement strand
GACCCCGAGGCAGGCGGAGTTGGGAGGGGCGTCGAGGGTGGAGCGTCTCAAACCTTGTTGCGTGTTTATGTCCTCAGAGGAAGGTCCCCAACTATAACCGGGTAGTTTGGGGCTCCGCGCGCACGCACGTGCGTGGAGCTCTGCGACGCAGGCTGGGCACCCGTCTTCACCAGCGGCTCTACTGTGCAGCCGACGGAGGGACCCCCGGGTTCGCGGTGCTTGGTTTTAATAGACGTTGTTGTCAAAACCCAAGCAGGTAACGCTCCATGTAGGCGGGGCCCTCTAGGCCAGTAGAAGGCCCAGGACCACGAGGCCCGGGAAGACAGGGAGCGGCCCGGGGCCGGGAGAGAGCGGCAGCCGGACGGGGCAGGGAGAGGCCGCGGGCCCGGGGAGCGGGCACTCGCGGCTTCCGGTGTCCCCCTCCGCGGAGACACCCTGCCGGGGCGCAGAGGGGCGTCGTGTCCTTCCTGCTGCCTCCTCCCCCCAGAGGGCTGGCCTCTGGCCACAGACGCCTGCAGTTCGTGAGCCGCTGAGGGTGCGTCAAACCCAGCGAAGCAAGCAGGAATCATGGTGGGCAGGGCAGCACCGGCCCCCAGCCGGGCGCGCCCGGGGGCGCCGTCCTCGAGTCCCTCCCGCGGCCCTCCCCGGCTGAGCGGCCTCTTCCCTGCCCCTTTGCTGCCGGCCTCAGGACGGCCCAGACCCGCTTCCGGCCGGACAGATACCGGGGCGCCCCCGCCCCCGCCCCCGCCCCCGCCCGCCTTGCGCTGTGCGCTGCTGCCGAGTTTAGAAGCAGCGAAGATTCGCGTCGTAGCTGGACACGCCGGTCACCAGCGTATAGGCCCCCCCGCCGAGGCCGGTGACGGGCGAGCTGTGCGTGTGCGCGTGTGTGCGCGTGTGCGCCTGTGCTCACGTGCGTGGACGCTCACTGGTCTGGGATGCAGGCGCCTGCGGCGAGCGGCATCTCGCCTCCTGGCTGGGCCTTCTCAGCTGTGATGAAATCCGAGCTCTCGTAAAACAGCAGAGGGTGGGGGTCTCTGCGCCCCGCTGGGTGTTACTGGCCTGGGGGAGTCCGCGGGAGCCAGGCCGGCCCCCTGAGCTGGCGAAGCAGGTGCTGG
Organism: Scalopus aquaticus; assembly: GCA_004024925.1. Taxonomy (NCBI): domain Eukaryota; kingdom Metazoa; phylum Chordata; class Mammalia; order Eulipotyphla; family Talpidae; genus Scalopus; species Scalopus aquaticus. Next base: position 20,704 of record PVIJ01020086.1, on the reverse strand, counting down.
ACTGGGCAAGATTGGCCCGGCCGGCGAGCAGCTTGGGTCCACCCCTGGTCTTGATGGCCATCTTATTTGGAAAGTGAGGTTTCCTGCCTCATCTTCCCCAGCCTGCTAGAGACAAGCCATTTCGCCTCAGAGATTCCCATAGCATTTGGGTCAAGCGCACACAGTGTGTGGCCCAGCTCTGGGGCAGCATCGGGGCCTTTCGGGTGCATGCCCCTGGGGGTCGGGCAGTTGGAGACTCCTCCCCTCCCTGTCCTTGGAACGACCTCCCCGCCGTCCTTCCCCCACTAGTAGCCTCTTCAGGGGCACAGCCGTGACACGGGGTGTGTTATTGACCCATGTCACCTCGTGAACCCCAAGGGTACCCCTGGAAATCCTTCCGATTCTGGAGAGCACCTGGTCCTCGGCCCCGACAAGCCCCGTGTAAGTCCCCTTGCTGGGCAGGCCTGCCGACCTCCCTGCAGAGTCCGCCTGTCTGGGCTGTCGCCTTCCTCCTGGGGTGCTTTTAGATCCCACCCCACCCCTGAAACCCCCAGACAGCAATCTGCGACTTTAGCCTCAAAGCTGAGCCTGAGCTTCTGGGACCCTCCTCAGCTTGGCAGTTGGGCTCACCCCTCTGCGTCTCCCCTTTTCTGTCCTCTGGAGAGACGAGAACTAACGATCTTCAAGCCAAAATTCTTTCCTTCTTACAAATGGGATGCAGTGAACGCCTCAAATTTCTATACTCGGGCAACAAAATAGAATGAACACATTTTATAAAAACTATAATTATTTCTAACAGAAAACCAAGCATTTTCTGGTTAAGTGCTAGTTTCCCAGAAATTTCAGTTTATCAGACCGCATGAATTCCTGGGCAAACCTTGTATATTTGAGTAGGTCCCCCCCCTTTTTTTTTCTATTTTTCTTCCTAAGATTCTGCATGTTGTGCATCTGCTCTAAGGCTCCTGCCCTTTCGTTTCAAACCTGATCATATTGATAACTTACAGTTCGCACAGTGCCTTTGCTCCCTAGAAAGCAACCTCAGGCACCACTTTAAATTGTGAGAAGGACCCCTGTGTTGACAGAGAACTGTTACTTCTTTCTGATGTGAAAGAGCTAAGACCTCTGGTAAGCCAACATGAGGCAGTGGAGCTCGGCCCCTCCCGGGCAGCCTTCATCCTGTCCGCTGTGTCCTCTCTTAGAAATTCTCTTCTTTCCAGTCCCACTAGTGCCTGAACGAGAATCTAGAGATAATTTCTGGAAATTTTTGCCATTGTCACCACTATCTTTGTATCCCCTGTCTCTGCTCTTCCCACCTCCCATTTAGCTCAGAGCCCTCAGGATGCCTATTAATGTCCACTACTTTTTATTAGTGTTTTACGTTGTCGAATTGTCTGCTATGTAAATGTCCAGTGTTTTTCTCATTTTTGTGGACTTTGCTGTACATATTTCTTTCAAATTCCCTTCAATTTTTGGAAAGCGGCTATGTTTCATCTTGTTTATGGCTGTATAATACTCTACAGCTTGGTCATGCCACATCTCTCTGGTCCAGTTCTCTGACTGTGGGCGCCTAGGCTGCTTCCAGGACTGAGTCATTATAAATAATGTGGCCTATAAACAATGTGGATTTTTGTTGATGGTGTCACATTTTTTGGCTAGATGCCTCAGAATGGATTGCTGGGTATTGCAGCATTTCTATTTTCAGTTTTTTAAGGTCATTCCACATTGCTTTCAGAACGGCTGCACCGGTGGACATTCCCACCGACGGGGGACGAGGGTGCTTTTCCTCTCCATCCTCTCCATCCAGCACCTGTCGTTGGGGGCCTTTTAATATGTGCCATCTTTACGGTGAGATGGTCCCTCATGGTGGTATTCACCTGCCTCTGTCTTGTCAGAAGGGACAATGAACATTCTTGCCATGCCCAGTGGCCTCTGGATCTCCTCTGGTCAATTGTCCGTGCATATCTGCTGCCCGTCTAATAACTGGATGATTTGTTTTTATTGTTCATTAGCGTGCCTTTTTATAAGTGTCCCAGATACTGTTACAGGGCAGCCCCGGTATAAATGGGGTGCCTGTCTGGGTTCTCACTCGTGCGCTTAAAAGGGACTTAACACTCTGTGGTCCACTCAAGCATTAGTGCGTGTTTTTGTCACCAATACCAGGTGGCCGCTCACATATTAATACGTGTTCATCTGGTCTCCGGTTTTTCACACCACGGTGGGTTTATTTGGAACTCTTAGGAGCTATTTCTTTGATCGTCCTCAGTCTAGAAGCTTTCATTGTTTTGGTGAAAGTGTAAGGCGTTTTATGAGAGATATTACAGGTTTTTTTAATATCCGGGAGTTGTGTGTGTTTTACTGAATGCTTCTGCCATTCATGTGGTGGCACAGAAAACGGCCGGCCCCAAGGGCTGGGAAATTTAAAGGGCACCGGCACACAAAGTGTTAAAAGACTCAACTGTTAAAAGTGTTAAAAGACTCAATTTTATAATAAAATTAATAAAAGGGTTCATTTACAAAAAGGGAAAGAAAAAGATAACGAATAAAGTTGGTGACCGCGTCCTACCAGTTCCGCTGAGCTGGAATCTTATCGCCCACTTCAAAAAAAACTCTGGCAATCCACCCCACGAACCATAGCCCCCTCCAAGCTCACAGGTCCGGTTTTTAAGTCCCAAAACTACTCCTTAACTCCTCCCTCAGTCCTCAGCATCCTTCCCTCGGTGATGATGGCTTTCTGGGATTCGTAGTCCTAGGTGTCCTGGATCTCTCTGGCTTGAGGTGAGGGGAAATATTCAGAGGACTTGGGGGAAGAAGGGGTGGGCAGGGCCTCGGACTCAGGCTGGGGTGGGTGAGGGGCGCTCAGGCCAGAGGGCCGTGCACTCTGGAAACTGGGCAGTGTGTCCATGATCGGAGAATCAATAAAATTTGAGAAAAACAATAGGTGACTCTTGGGAATCTTGCTGACGGTCTGTTATTACGTAGAGGGGAGGTGGGGAGAAACGGAGACCCTCGACTTCCAGCAGAGTTCAGAGCTGGGGTGGCAGAGGGTGGGGGGGAGGGCAAAAAGGCTCCAGCAGTGGCTGCCCCCTTCTCCTGGTCCCCTCCTCCCCCCTTCTCCCCTTCTTTTCCCCTCCCCCTTCCCTCTTCTCTCTCCCCCTTCTCCTGTCCCCTCCTCCCCTCCTTCCTCTCCCTCCTCTTCCTCCCCCCTGGTTTCTTCCAGTCTACTGCCTTAAGCCAAATTCCTGCTCTCACTTGCGTGTGCAAAGTGCCTCCTAGTCTTGCCAGGAAAGCAGGAGCCTCGGCACGGCCTGTCCGCTCTGCCCTTGCTGCCCCCCGCCTCGGCCCTAAAGGAATAACAACTCCCCGACACCAAGCGGCAGGTGCGGGCCGGAATGCTGGTTTCTTGTTTGCTCTCTCCTGACTGTGCTTGGCTGGAAGTGCGGGTTAAGAGGCCTCTGGGTGGGGGTGTCCCCCTCCAGCCACCGGTTTCTGGGGGACAAAAGGAAAAGGAGTGGGTGAGCTTGGCCAGGGGCACACGCCATTTCGCTGTGTAGACTCCCTCGAAAAACATTTCCACCTCAGCCCCGGGCTTTGAATATCATTAAACTTTTCCAAGAAATCTGCGAGTAGCTGCTTGATAAACACCAGAGTTTAATCTAATTTCATCTCCGGCGGCCGCGGCTCCTGAGAAGCACGCTGTCCCCACAGCCCGAGCCTGCGCCAGTCAGGCGGCCTCCTGCACGTGCCGGTGTGTGCGTGCGTGTGTGTGCGTGTGCATGGGTGCCTGTGTGGTGCGTGTGTGCGTGTGAGCCTGTGTGTGAGTGTGTGTCAGTGAGTGTGTGTGTGTGTGCATGGGTGCCTGTGTGGTGCGTGTGTGCATGTGAGCATGTATATGAGTGTGTGTCAGTGAGTGTGTGTGCGTGTGCATGGGTGCCTCTGTGGTGCGTGTGTGCGTGTGAGCCTGTATGTGAGTGTGTCAGTGAGTGTGTATGTGGGAGTGTGTGTAGTGTGTGAGCAGTGCATGTATTTGTGTGTATGCATATGCGTGTGAGTGGTGAGTGTGTGCGTGTGAGCATGTATATGAGTGTGAGTGAGTGTGTGTGGGTGTGAGCATGTGTGCGTCAGTGAGTGTGTGGGTGTGAGCATGTACATGAGTGTGAGTGAGTGAGTGTGTGTGTGAGCGTGTATATGGCAGTGAGTGTGTGTCGCGCAGGGGCTGCGGGAGCAGACTGGGCGCCTCCCCGTGCAGCCCGGCCGCCCGCCCCTGCACACGGCACCGGCACTGACGCTGCCGGCCGGTCGGAGGGGCCGGGAGGCGCCGGGTCTGGGGCGGGGGCCGGGCGGCGCCTGGACCGGCGGCGGCGGCTCGGGGGCCTGGGGCTCGGGGCCGGGCGGGCAGCCGGGTGGGCGGGCAGCCGGGTGGGCGGGCAGCCGGGCACCCGCTCCGCCTTGTGTCCCGCCGCCGTTCCCAGGCCGGCGGGCAGGGGCAGCCGTTGCTTGTTTAACTTCCGCCCCATCAGGCATCAGCACTTTTAGAAGATAAGATAGAAATGAAATAATTAAAAAAATAGAATCCATTAAAAATACAGCCCACGTTTTCTGTGCGGTGCAGAGGCGTGAAACCGGCCGGGCATCGCGCGGGCGCCTCCGGCCCAGCGGGTCGGGACAGCGCGCGGAGAATCTGCCCGGCCCCCGCCCCAGGGGCCGCTCGGAGGGCCTGGGCCTTCCCCGTCGGCGGCCCGTCCTCGCTCAGGCCCGTGCGGACACGGCCTCTCCGCCCCGAGAGCCCCAGCCGTGCGGGAGGGAGCCGCGTCGCTGCTGACGGAGCCCGCAGCCCTCCCGGGCGGGCCTGAGCCGGAGCTGGCCTGTCCCGGGCGGCTCCTGCCCACGCAGCTGGGGGCGGCCCGGCCTCCTGCGCCGAGTGGCCCGCAGTCTGCGCAGTCTGCGCGCTCCGGTCTGCGACGACAGGATTCGGGAGACTCGAGAAAGACGTTCCTCAGGAGAAGGGGGCGGGCGCACCCCTTACTCTGGGAGCCTGAACCCTTGTTTTTGCTCGGCCCTTCCTCCCCTGCGGCGCCAGGGCCTGCCCCTTCCGCTGCCCGCGTGGGGCCTGCAGGTCCCTGACTCTGGCTCTGTCCGGGGACAGGCTGCCCCTCCCCGGGTCTTCTCATGCCAAATATCCAAATCAGCATCAAGATGGACCGGACCACCCCGCTGATTCCACAGTAGGAAGCCTCGAGGATTCCCGGGGCTCGGGCAAATGGGGCACGGGTCTGCCGCTGCGGAAAAGTGGCGGGGGTGGGGGTGCGGGGGCTCTGGGGACCGGCGGAAGACAGCAGAAAGGGGAAGGCGGCTGGGGGTCTCCGTGTGCAGAGAGGGCCAGACGGCCACAGCTGTGTCAGCCCTGTCCCCCCCCCACTGCAGCCGCCTGGGGCGGCAGCTCTCTGGGGAGCAGGGAAAGCGCCCCTGCCCTTTGGGGCTCTTCTTGGGCTGGTGCAGAGTCAGAGCGACGTCAGCGAGGTTCTTGGGAGGAAAAACCCAATTTACTGACATCAGGAAAGTGTCATAGCTACAGATGCCCAAGGCGGAGGCTGCGCCAGCCCAGCCTTGGGGGGCGGGCACACAGCTGGGGCAGGAAGGGGCTGGGAGGGGCCGGCTGCCTGGGCTTACGCCTCCTGCCGTAGACAGCCTGTCCCGCAGAAAGGCGATTTCCGGAGTACCCGATTCCGGGGAGCACCCGACTCTCAGGCAGCTAAGCAGGGTGGAGGCTCTCGAGCCTGCGGGGCCTGCCCTGAGCTCAGTCCCAGTGAGCCACTTGGCCAAGCGGCGCGGTCGGTCCGAGGCCTGTGCCGCAGCTCTGCCGGGCCCACAGCCGGGTCCTGGGGTCGCCTGGCCTCTCCCTGCACCTTCAGCCTCCATAGATTTCGGCTTGAAATTATCCTCCCGCCGAAGCTCACATACTGGGGTGCCTGCCTGCACCCCTAAACCCCAAGTGATTCTGCCTTCTCGGTGTAGCAGTTGCACTTCAAATTCGATTTGCGACGGAGTGGGAAAACAGGTGAAGTTAGGGTCACAGAGATGACTCAGTTTTTACTTTGTTATAAGGCAGAATTGGGTATTTTCCCACATTTCTCTAACGTTTATTTTTGGCCGCGATTATTTAAAATGATTCCCTTTTTTTAGACATCTAGGAAATGTTAATTACTGCAGATAAGACTATTATGGAGCCTACCACAAAGGCTCCCCTCCTCCCATCCAGGAAAGGAGAGAATGTTGAGATGCTCTTTATGCAAATTTTTAAAATTCCCTGTTACATTAACAATGCTAATGACAGTTAATGCATTCCCAAAGCTGCTGTGGGATCCAGAATATTCTAAGCACTTAGAAATGCTTCAGGACCACCAGGAAAATAGAGAAGTGGAATTTTTCATGGGGATTAGTTCTTGAAAGTGGATTAGTCAGGAGGGAGAGCGGGACGGCCAGAGGGGGGGCGGGAGCCACAGCGACATCCTGGGCCCTGACCCCAGAGCACCTTCCGGCGCGGGGTGCCAGCGGGGGGAGGGTGGGGGGCAGCCGGAGGGCCAGTGGCCACCTCGAGGACCACCCTTTTGATGGCGATGAAGTCCTGCTCCCGGGAGGCCCCCAAAGGGCCGAGGGGTGGCCCTGTGGGACACAGGCTTGGCCTCTGTCAGATGAGGAAGGGCTCTTGCCGCCCCACCGCGGTCTGCCCCAGCGGCCTAGAAGCGCGTCGGCTCACACTGCGCTGACTCGGGGGAGGGCCCCCGGCGGCCCCCAGCCCCCTTCTGTCCTCCTTTCTCCCTGAGCTCCTGGTGCTGGGCACAGAGGGGCGCGTGGCACCTGCACGCAGGTGGGCGCTGCAGGAATGCCAGCTCGGCCTCTGCAGGTGGGCGCCGATCTTGAGGGCAGAGCCGTTTGGGGAGAATGTCGTCCCAAACAGCGTCCCGGCAGAAGCGTCTCCCCAAAGGTGGCCCTGCCGAGACCCCGCTCCCCAGGAGCGTGCCTGGGCGTCGGCCCCCCGAGCCGTCCTTCACCTCACCCGCCGTGCACTAAGGGCCTTTTTGCAGTCAGCGCCTCACTGGACTCCCGGAGCAGCCTGGGCGGACAAACCGTGACCCCGAGTCCCCCAGCGGGGCCCCAGGCCAGAAGCTCGCCCAGGGCGGGGGCAGGAGGGGCCACGCTTTGAGGGAGGGGCCGCACCGTGGGGTTCCCACCTCTCCCCTCCGTGACCACAGCCGCGTCCACGAAAGCATCAGGCCGTGTGGCAGGGCCACGCGGTGGCGTCTGGACGCTGGCCGGTCCGTCGCTGCTGGGTCTCTCCTCACCTCCCTCCCGTCCCCGTCACCTCGTGTGTCCATCGGGCGGCCGAGGTCGAGGGTGGCCCTGCCTCCAGCTCTGTTCTCTCCGTGCCCCTGGGCTCTCCACGGGGGTGACCGGGGGGCTGGGGGCGCTGACCGTTTTCTGGGCTCTTCGGTCAGTTAGGTGTCCCGAGGGGCTTCCCGTCTGCCGTGCGGTGAAGCGGCAAGTGGGCGGGTGTTTCGCGGTGAGGAGACGGAAACGAGGCCGTCCTGAGCTCGGCTCCTCCTCCGCCTTCCCTCAACCCTCCCCAAGGGGTCAGTGGCTGTTCCCCTGCTCCAGAGACCAGGGCCAGGGGGTGAAAGCCCACTCCTCAGAGCTGCAGGTTTCCCTGAGAGGCTTGAAGGGGGCGGCAGCAGGCCCTGGGGGGCTGAAGTGATGTCATTTTGGGGGTGGATGGTTCCGAGAGCGGGGCCTTGGGTCAGGCTGGGAAAGGCTTCCCCAGAGCTCCCCTTCAGCGGCACGCCGCGAGTTTCCGCACGAGGCAGAGACGTTGGATAGACTTGAAAGAGCAGGCTTATTGGGGCCCGGGAGAGAGGAGTAAGGGCTGGTGCACAGACACCAGTGAGGGGCAGATTTGCTGAGAGGCCTGCGTGGTCCAGGCGGGCGGGCGGCCTCGGGGAGAGCCGCCCTGCTGAGGGAGGGCAGTGAGCACCCGGCCTGGTGCAGGTCCCGGGCAGGCAGGAGGCGCTGCCCTGCAGGGGCACAGAGCTGGTGAAAAGGGCACGCGCGTGGGCACAGGTGGGCAGAAGATGGCTGCCCGGAGGCCCTGCAGAGAGCGCCCCGATAGAGTCCTGTCAGCGGGAGGGCGGTTCCCCCAGGGGCGTCTGTTTGCTGCTGGCTTGAATCGCTCTGCAGGGGCTGAGATGCTGCAGCGGGGCTGTCGGCTCTGCAGGGTCCACGACGGCTCCTTCTGGACGCCGGACGGGGGCCGTGGGCGCTGAAGGGCTGGCCGGGCCGACCGGTGAATTTACCCTGAGGGAGAGGGTTGTATGTGCTGGGGAAGCGCGTGGAGAAGTGAATCCGTTTTTGTTGTTAACCCATCTGGGGCTGCTTTTAGGGGTGTCGTTCGGCTTTTCCCAAGTGTTTCACTGGGATCTTGGCGGGCTCGTGAGGGTGCGGGGGGAGGTGCCCCTCCAGCCCCCGCGCCCCGCACCCCGGCCACGCTCACCCCTGCACACCTCGGCGCTGGTGATGCGGGGACCTCTGCGCCCAGACTGTGCCCCTTGCAGGGGCAGACATGCCTCACGTTTCTCTCCTGGAAAGCAAGCCAGCTCCAAAGCTCACAGCTGCAGAGCGCCCCTCAGCCACCAGCACCCCCGGGGCCAGCCTGGGGGGCGTGGCCGCCCTTCCCTCTCAGTCTGCTCAGGCTCAGCCCGCAGGGGAATGTCGCAGGCGGTGACCCCGGCAGCCCCGTGCGTGAGAGAGGACTGGCGGCTCCTCCTCTGGCTCCCTCAGCTTCGGGGTCGCAGGCCCCCGCCCGGGGCACCCTCCTTCTGCCCTTACCCATGGGGTCGTCCAGCCCGTGGCCGTAAGCAGAGTCTGCTTTGAAGGTTCCCCAGCTTCTCCCTCTGCGCAGCCCCACACGCAGCTCCCCGCCCGGGGCTGGTTGAACCTGCCCGCCCCCCAGACCCTCTCCTCGGGCTTTCCGACCCCTGGGCTGATGGCGCCATGTTCACCTGATGCTGGAGCCAGGACTTGGCCCCTCCTTGCCCCCCGCCTTCCTCCCATCTCCCCGCCAACAAGCAGCTCTGGCTTCGGCTGTACCCCAATGCGTGCCTCTCCTCCTGGAAGACTCCCTCCCCAGCAAAGCAGCATCTCGCCCTCCTGGGCCCAAGCGGCCTCCCCACCGGCCTCCCGGCCTCCGTTTTGTTTTTAGAGATGTGTTTGTTTATGCATACAAGGGCAGGCCGGGGTATGGCGTGGGCGTGAGAGGACTCGCAGAGACAGAGCGGGGAGCAGAACGGGCGGATCCACCGAAGCGCACTGCTGAGGGGGCAGCGGGGAGTGCGGGCGCCGGTGTTCTCAGCGGAAACAGGCACGGGGCACTGGCCAGGCTCTGTGGGCAGCTTTGAGGGCAGCTCCGCTGGCCCGGCCCCGGGCCTCCTCTGAGACCCTTCTCGGGTCTCAGCATTTGTGCATTTAACCAACTCACCGCTTCTTTTTAGTATTTGTGGTCACCCCCAGCAGACCCAGGCACCTGCATGCAAACCCTGTAAGTCTGGCAGAAAAATAACGCCCGTGCGGGGTGGGGTGCGTGGCAGGTCCAGCCGGCCCCGCAGTTCTGGGTACGCCGCGCCTCTGGGTGCGGTCGGGTCAGAGGAGCTGGTTCCTCGGCTCTGAGGGAGCACCGGGGGTCTTGAGACTGCTGGTCACTGCTGGGTGCCCCCGAGTGGGCCGATGGACACGCACAGCAGCGCAAACGGGTCCGCACGGAGGCTGCGTGGGCAGGGGCTGGGTGAGCCCCTCGGGAGGCTGATGGCCCTTGGCTGAGGCGCCTCGCAGGAGCCGAATCCTCCCCGCCTGGATCCAAATTCGCTTTCCTATTCCATCCCCGTGGCCAAAATAGCACTTTGAATGAGGTGCTTAGAGGGTTTAGAGAACTAAAAACTGCAGCGTTCCCTGCAGCGCCCTTTGTGAGAAAGCAGTGAGGTAGAGAAGTGGGTTGTTGAAAATAATAGGGTGAGCTTGAAAACGGAAAAAACAAGGATTAAAATAAGGGCAATCTCCCTCGTGTTGAAATTTCTGAAACTCGCCGCTCCCCAAGGGCTTGTACTCTCATTTTCCTGGAGGAGGAGGAGATTACGCTCCGGGAAGACGCCGTGCGGGGGGCTGAGCTGCTCGGGCACTCAGCTCGCGCCCAGCCCCCGACCTCAGACGGACACTGGCAGGCGGGAAGAGGACCCCGAAGGCCCCTCCGTCGGGCTCGCCAGCGCCCTGGAGGGTGCTGGGCCTGTCGCTCTGCCGGCGGGGGCCGGGGGCCGCCCAGGATCTCTGCGTGTCGGGGGGCCGTGGCCGGCGGCCGCCTCTGTCCATCATGGGTGGCCGTCGCCGCTCGGTCCCTCCCAATTCTTGTCTCTCCTCCTTGCTCTGGTCTCCGAGACGCCGAATCGTCTTTCAAGCATGGGTGGGTTCTGCGTCCCCGGCTCCCCCAGTGCGCCAGGTGCTTAGTGCGACCACGGCGGACTTCCGTGGAAGTTCCTCGGGACCGCGAAGCCCACCGCTCCCTGTCCCAGCAGCAGGTGGGACGAGACCAAGTGCGTCCGGCTGCCCTCACTGGGCACCGCTCAGCCCGCAGCTGCACTTTCTGCGTGAGGAGACTCCGTTCTCGCTGCTCTGGCCCCAGCTGTGCCCCAGAAGCGCCTGGAGCCTCGGGTGCTGTTGCTGCTGCCGCGGGGCCCCCGAACCCGAGGGCCAGTCTGGACGATGAGGGAGGCTCGGCTGTCGGTTCCGGAGGCTTCTCAGTGGTGCCGTATCTGAGAGTTACCTACTGGACACCTGGAGGAGCGTGGCCGTCCGGACGGGGTGGCCACTCAGGAGGCCAGAAAGCGGCTGGTCTCTCGTCTGCACAGCCGGAGACGGGACGTGCGCCTGGGAGTCGCCGAGAACTGGCCCGTTCCGCTCGTCCCGCCCGCCCGCCCCTGCTGCCGTCGGGTCTGGGAGCCGATTCCCGGGCAAGCCCGGCGCTGTCGCTAGGGCCTGGCCGCCGCGGACACTCCTGGGGGCGGGAAGCGGTGGGCGTGGGGGCAGGGGGCCGCACCCCGGCCCCGATCTCAGGGGAGCCCCGACGCCGCCTTCCTGGCGAAGACGTGCTGACTCACCATCGCCTTTATTCTCAGGAAATTCTACTAGGCTTCATGGCTGGGTGACTCCAATAACTCCAGGTAGCCTGAAAAAGAAAAGCAGAAAATGAGGGCGACTCTGAAATGAGTCCTAAGAAAACAAGCAACACTGTTGGGTCGGGTGAAAGGAGCACTCAGAATCCACCAGTCACCCCACGTGAGTGTCCACGCGAGACCCCGAGGCCCACGGTCAGCAGGCCCCAGGGCACCATAGGGCCCAGCCTCAAGCGTCGAGCGTCGGGGCTGGGTCCTGCCTGCAGGCGGCTCTCCGCTGCCCCAGGCCGGGCACTCAGACGTCCCCTTGTGTTGGATGCTGCCTGAGGCGGCGGCCGCGGGGACCCCTGGCCGGCCAGGCTCTGACTCCGCAGGGAGCTGTCCGACTCATGTGGAAGTCGGGTCCCCGGAGTTTCTGCTGCACCTAAATCGCCCCCTGCGGACGTGGGAAGAACCTTCCGAGCAGACTGCAGACTCGCCCAGAGGGATTCTGCACCGCGGAAACCCCGTCCGATGGGAAGTTCTTGGCCCCAGCCTCTGCCGGGCCGGGCGGCGCTGGCCTGGCCTCTGTCCCCGCGCCGTCGACCACTGGCCGAGTGGACCCTTCAGAGCATCCTGCCTCGTCGTCCTGTCAGCACTGGGTCGGGGACAGAAGAGAACCCAGGCGAAGCCAGGTGGGGTGTGCTGGGCGCCGGGAAGAGGGGTTAGGGCAGGACCAGGGCAGGCGGGGGCTGCAGGGGTAGAGGGGTAGAGGGGTAGAGGTGACATTGTCACCGACCCCCAACCTGAAGCCGGTGGCAGGAGCCCCTGCCTGGGGGCCGGGCTGCGGGGGCCCCTGTGCTTGCCGGGAGGCTCCCAAGCGAGCTGGCCAGGAAGTGTGCACCCCCCTCCACTCCTGGGTATCCGACATCGATCGGGAGCGGGAGGCGGCCTCCGCCCCCTCTCGCTCTTCCTTCCTAAGCTATAAAAAGGAATGAACATATTTACCTTCTTTTTTAGTAAATATTATCACGGAGCTAGCGCGCATATGTGTGTGCATGTGTTAAAGCAGCGTTTCTGCTGAGACGCTCTTCTTAGCGACGCGTGTCCCGGAGACTCCGGAGGAGCGTGACCGCCCGGCCCCAGCAGTGGCTGTCGGGCGCCCTCAGGCTGGGCTGGGGCCTGGGGGTCTGCATCCCCGGGGCGGGGCCATGCATCTCCCTTGCAGTTGCAGTTGCGTAGCAAGGGCTGCAGGATCTCGGGGTGCTGAGCAAACCAGCTCAGGGGCCCGACGGCTCTTCTTCCCACAGGGCTCCTGGAAATCAGGGCCCCCTCCCGACCAGATGGGGGGACACTCTGGGACGAAGGCCTGCTCGGAGAAGGGGGGTCCTCTTGCATTTCCCCATCTTGACGGGACCCCGCGTGCACGTGTGAGAGGGCAGACGTCTGCTCGTCTGAGCGGGTTCCAGCCTTGGGGGTGGTCACCGGCCGTGTCCACTGCCCCCTCCCCGGGCCACGGGGCTTCTGGGCTTGAGGAGGATGTTGCTCCCACGTCTCTCCCACCCCCACTCAAGTAGGGTCCCCTCCAGTTATCAGGAGGCCTGGGAAGACAGAACCTTGTCCACCTTGTGCACCCCAGAACCCCGTGGACCCAGGAGCTCTGTCCGCCACGCGGGGGCCCCTGGACACCCCGGCCCGTGTCCTCCCGTGTGTTTCTCCCTTGACATTTTTATCGTTTCCAACGACATCGGGCTTCAATCTCAGCAGAAGTCTAAATCACTTTATCTTTCCAGTGATGGGAAAATAAAAGAGGAATTTCAAAGAATTTTCTGAAAATGATTTCTCGCCTGGCTTTTAACACCTTCTGTTACATAACGCAGCAACCGCACATTTCTTTACAAACAGCTTATTTTGATCATTAGGCTACTTCCTGTCAGTGTCAGTTATTTACAGCGCGGGGTCCGCGTCTGCTCTGGGGCTGTTCGCCGCAAACCAGCGTGACCGCCCCGCCTGGCGTCTGCGGCGTCCCCACCCTGCGCGGCGCCTGAGCCTGTCGTGGGGGGCGGGGGGTCTCCCGTCTCCCCAGGGGCTACTTTGCTGTGGAGACACTTAAAATTGAGCAGCCGCGGCTGAGACGCCCGGACGCCCTCGCATCGCTCCCAGCGCGGCCGGGAAGACGCCTCCGCCCAGCGCCGCCTCCCTCTTACCCGCGGGCGCTTGGACCGCGGGGCGCGTCTGCCAAGACCAAGGGGGAGGCGGTGTCCTGCGCACCCCGGAGCCCTGTGACCTGCCACCCGCTTCTCTGCTCCGGGGCGCCCCGACCCGTGACCCCCAGCGGGCGCGTGGGCGGGGCCCTGGTGCTCGGGCGCAGGGTGGGCACGGTGGGGGCACCCGGAGCGCAGGGCAGGGCACGGGGCACAGCGTGGGGTGCAGGGCAGGGCACGGGTGCGTTGCTTCCAGGAGCTGCTAGTCCTGGGGGCTGCACCGCCCCTGCCCCCGCCACGGCCTGGGCCTAGCGGTCTCTGGAGGGGCCGTTCTCTCTGCAGCGTCTCAGGCCATCTCCTGAGTGGCCTTTTCTGCAGGACGCCTGGCTGCTGGGACGCAAAGGCCAAAGGGCTCGGGCGTCCGCCGCGTGTCTGCCCCCGCCCCCCCCCATTGACGGCTGTTTCCGGTAGGACGGCCAAGGCTCCCCCCAGGCGGCGGGGCAGTTGCTGCCGCCCCACGTTAGCGCCTCGGCGAGCAGCGTCGTCCCGCGGAGCAGCCCTGCGCCTCCGCCCGGAAGGAGCCTGCGCGCGCGGGCGCCTCCGAGCTTGGGGGTGCCGTGTCGGTTATATGGGGACAGGATTCGAAAAATTCTAGTGGTTTTTCGAAGGATCAGAGCAATGAAACCAAGGAAATGTGAGGATGACCGTGGAGGTCGCCCATCCAGGCCTTTACCTGCAAAGGGACTTTGGACCCTGGAGTATTGGTCAGGGCTGTCCAGACACCCCAAATCGAGTCTGCACGGACACACACATGCCCCCTCCGCCGCCGCCCGAGGGGCATGAGCTGGGCCCCGCGGACTTTACAGCGGACCTGTGGGTGCTGCGTCCACTCTAATCTGGGGCTGCCCGCTGCGGGGCGTCTGCAGAGCTGCCTGGAGCAGGCCCGGCCTTCCGACCCGAGGCCCCCTTGTCCGGCAAACGCCCCGCCGGCTGCGGGGAGCCGCCCGCTCTTGGGACAGAGCCCGGAGCCCGCCCCATCGGTGGACGCTCACGCCGCGAGAGCCACATTCCACCTCTTCTCTGCGGGCCGCGGCTGCGCCTCGCGGGTCGGGGAGGTGTCGGAGGCCGCCTGCCGCTGCTGGGCAGTGCCCGCCCGGGGCTGAGCCCTGCCTTGTGCCGACGTCGGGGAGGGGCTGGGTTTGCCTTGGAAAGCGCCGCGGAAGTGGGGCTCCTGGCCGCGCGGGGTCTTCGGGGCGGGTGGACACAAGCAGGAAGCAGCAGCCTGCTCTCCCGAGTGCCAGCCAGAACCTTCCAGAGCCTTTCAGAGCCTCCTGAGAGCCGGCCTGAGGGAAGGGTTTGCAAGGAAGGAGGCAGGGGGGAGAGGAAGGAGGGTGACACTCCCCCTGCGCCCCCAAATGGCCACATCTGAAGAGCTGCCCTCAGGCGGGGAGCATCCTGTTGTGTTCTGGGCGGACAGTGGTGGCTGGTTTGATCACAAGCGGCACCCCAGTGTCCTGACAGCAGCCCCCGCACAGAGGGGAAGCCCCAGGGCCCTGAGGCTGAGTCTGGCCAGGTGGTCACACAGGCCTGGCCCCTCACTCGGCTCCGTGCCGTGTAGACGGTAGATCAGGCACTGCTCGTGCTGGCCAGGGGTGCAGGCCAAAGTGGGGAGCTCCGTTTGCACGTGGCTGTGGCGCCTGGTCCCCTGGGTTTTCCTCCCGGGTGGAGTCAGCACTGGGCTCCGCCCTCAACATGGGCCCAGCTGCCACCCCAGCCAGGACCCCCAGGGGGCGGCGTGGGCCACCCTCCCACATCCTGGCCCGTCCTGACCAGAAGCCTTCCCTGCCTACACTCCGGAACCCTGGACCGACATCTGCTGAAGGCTTAAAGCATCACGTTGTTCCAGAAGGACCGAGTGCTGCTTAGAGCACACCCGGCTCGGGGGACCAAAGGCGCGAGGGAGCGGTCACCTGCTGAAGCCACAGGGCAGGGCGGGCTCGGGGCGAGCGGGCCAGCACCTTGCAGGGAGGCAGAGGGCCTGTCCATCCACGCGGCTGGGCTGGATGGGGGGGCGTGGCGAAGCGGGGGGCGTGGTGAGGTGGGGGCGTGGCAAAGGGGGGCGTGGCAAAACTGAGCTTTGCCTCTGCTGCTGTCCAGCCAGCAGCTGCCTCCAGGTCTGGGGAGCTCCGTGCCCTGGGCAGCCGGGACTGGATGGAGGTCGCCCCCGTGGTGCCTTGGCTGCAAGGCCCCGGGTTTGCGGACCTAACGGGATGTGGGAGGCTGGGGTCCTCATAGCCCCTCTTGTCCCCAGCCACCCCACCCCAGGCTAAGTCCTGATTGCAGCCGGTGTGGGGTGGGGGGGACAAGGACGCTGCCCTGAGAGCAGACTTCCTAGACGTGCACCCCAGCGGGGTCCCCAGAGAACCAGGTGGGAGAGCAGGCTCGGGCTGGGACCCCTCCATTCTGCTGCGCCCAAAGCAGGCGCCCTGGTGGAGGGGATTTGCATTCAGGCACTGCCGTTCTGGGCGCCGTTAATCTGTTTCAGTCGCTGACTGAGTCCCGGTGGGGATACAGGGGCTGAGTGTGCAGTCGGAGACCGTGGTGAGGAGGTGGGGCCCCCAGCCCCGCACCCCGCAGCCCCACCTGGGTTCTTCGTTGAAAACAAAGCCGGGAGCCCAGCTGACTGTCACCGAGTTGGTACTGTTTTTTTCAGGTCTGAGATGCAGATGATTTACTCGTTTTCATGTAGCGAATTTCATGGTGTGGCTTATAAATAATGGCACATGGTGTATTAATTAGAAGTCACTTTTATTTATAAGTGGTCCATGAAATAATGTTGCACACTCCCAGCGATGAGCTCCTGGGCTTGATGGAGCGTGGCGGAGGGTGTTCGTCTTCGAGAAGTGTCCCCTGCATAGTTGGATTCTGTTCAGAGTGGGGGACCAGCAGGGTTGGGGGGTCCCCAGCCTGACGCTGGTGCTCCTGGCCTCCAGCCTCTGAACACAACCAGGCACAAAGGTCTCGGGGGGCCGAGGCGGGTGAGGTAGCTTGGACACTCCCAGCCCCCAACATCAGTGATTCCAAGCGGTCTGGGCCGCTGGTCACTTTCACTGCCTGGGGGTGGCCACGCGGAAAGTGGGGGGCACTGGCCCTAGACCCCAGGGAGTGTCCTCTGAGCCTGCAGGTGAGCGAGGGAGGAAGGAGGAAGCCAGCGGCTGCCGGCCCGCCGGGGAAGTCAGGTAGGAAAGGGACACGTGGGATCTAAGATTATGGAGAACTTAGGGGGCCACCCTGAGAACCCCAGCACCCCGTCCTGGCGAGAGCCATGCCTGTTAGGAAGACGAGCCTAAGACAGGCCGAGGGCAACGGGGCCGCAGACGAAGGTGCAGACGGCAAGTGCGTCTCGGCGTGTGTGCACATGGCTGTGTGTGTGTGTGCACGTGTGCACGTGTGGGTATGTGCATGTGTGTGCACGCGAATGCATGGATGTGCGTACGTGCACACATGTCTGTGCATGCATGTGGATGAATGCATGTGGGCGTGCACACATGTGTACAGGGCGTGCATGTGTGGGTGCACTGTGCAGGTGTGTGCAGGTGTGTGCAGCTGTGCAGGTGTGCACAGGTATGCATGTAGTTTTGGCCTCGTCTACGGAGCCCTCGATGTGTTACTCGCACACGCCCACGCCAAGCTGGGGGACTATTCCTTAGGATGTGCTAAGCCCCCCGTGAGACGTGAATACGGGGCCCTTCCCCTGAGAGGGGGGCAGCCGAGGGGCACCTGTTAAGTCTGTGAGAGTTGTGGACAGTCATCGTCTGGCCGAGTGACCTTGTCCCGCTAGTGAGCTCTGTCCGCAGCCTCTGCTGTGTGCAGGGGCCGTTCGTAGGTCCCCGGGGGCGTGGCCGTGCTGGGGCCTGGCCAGTAGCCACGATGTGGCCGAAGCTGCTGGTCAGCGCCGCCCTCCCCGCGGCCAGCCCGTCCTCCTCCTGGAGGCCTTCTCCCGACATAACTCTCAGGGCCCTTTCAGGGCCTCCCCTGCAGGGCGCCGCGTTGGGCGTGTGGCTGGTGTGAGGTCTGTGCTCCGGGAACCGGAGACCCCACGCTCAGGGTGGACTCTGATGGACCAGGCGGCCCCACGGGCGGGCGTCCAGCCAGGCTGCGGTGAGGGGCAGCGCAGCAGAGCGTGTTCTGTTGGCCCAGGGGGCACCGGGGGCCCCTTGGGAACTCAGGGCTGCAGTCTTGGTGAGGGGTGGGCAAGCTCGTGGCACGGCGGTCAGGGAAGTTTCTGGACCTGAGGGCCTGTGGTCACTCGTGTCTGCTTCTCTGCCCTGGTCTGACCACTGACATCGGACGGGAGGCCTTGGGACTCCCAAGCCTTGGATAGGTGCCTGCTGGGGACCCCAGGGTGGACGCAGTCTGGGGAGCCCTGGGGGGCTTTGGCTGCAGCTCAGGGAGTTCCAAGGCCCCGCTGCTGTGAGTCCCGGGTGCGGGTGGACCAGACTGTCCTTGTCGTGGACAAGCCAGCCCGGCAGTGTGACCTGAGGCGGTTTCCCTGGGGCCTCGGGGCCTCTGTCCCTGCAAACTCTAAAATACGCCCTCCCTGGGGTAACTGAATATGGAGCCCCCTCCCTGGCCCCCTCCCTGGCCCTGCCCTCCGTGTCCCCGTGGGCATCGCCGTGAGCCTGTCCCCACCCAAACCACGGTCAGTGTGACACGCTGGGCAGCGGCCTCCCGACGGCGCCAGGAGGAGGGTCCTTCCTGGCCCCCCGCAGGGCTCTGGGTCACCCCCAAGCGGCAAGGCGGACGCTGCGGAAGGCCGGCGTAAATCTCCTCCTGTGCTTTGTTTTGCCACTGGCTTTGACTCACCGCTCTGTGAATTAGACGCCTGCGGCGCGCGCGGAGGGGTCTGCGGCGGACGCCGCTCAGCTGGGGCCAGGGGAGCGCTCCCTGCCCCCGGCTGGTCGTTCGGGCAGCCCCACGCCGGCCCCGGGCTTCTGTGCAGTCCCGGAAGCCGCGCGTGGCTCTGTCAGGTCAGCCTCCGTGGGGGGCTTTGCCAGGCCGGCCCCAGGCCCCGCACCCCAAGGCAGCCGGTCCCACGGAGAGGCCCAGGCGGGGCTCGCAGCTTGCCGCGGGGGCGGCCTGTGGTCGGGCCTGGGGGGTGTGGATGGGGAGGCGCCTGGGGGTCGCACACGAAAGCAGCTGGGGGGCCACGTGGCTGGGGCTTCCCCGAGACCCCCCGACCCCGAGCCGGGCTGAGGGTGGACGGGGCTCTGGCCGCCAAGTCATGAGAGATTCTGGCGCCTCAACAATGAGGTTCCCGCAAGGAGCAGCTCCGCTCCCTCCTGGCCCTTGGGAAAGGGGGCACTGTGCACCCCGTTCCATCAGGACCCCCTTTCTCTACCCAGAGCTCGAGTCTTCTTCCTTCCAGAGCTGCCCCCCTTTAGTTTGGGTCCACGTGGTGCAGTCGGGGGCCGGGGCTTGTCCGGGTGGCCTGAGGAAGGTCCCAGAGCTGCCCCCCACGGGGCCACGGCGAGGCGGGACGCGCGCCACGCTGCCCAGGGACTCGCGCAAGCGCCTCCTGCTCTCGGAAAGCTGGCTGTGCTGGCCAGCTTCTCTGGGGACACCGTCCCTGCTCGGGTCGGGTGCCCGGGGCCCCCCACTCCCCAGCGCGTTTCTGCTGTGAAGAGGGTTCCGCTCCATGCCCCTCCTCGGCCCTGGTCGCGCCGTCCCTGCGTCCGCCTCCCCTTCCCGGCCGGCTCTGCGTCGGCCTCGCTCCCCGCCAAGCAGCAGCAAATCCCTCCTCCGGCTTCATTTGAAAAGGGCCCAGAGATAATTATTTTGTTAACTAGGAAACTCCTAGATACAAAATTCTGACGATGGAAAGGAATGAATCTCTAATGGCCATGCATTTCCCCGGAAGCCACAGCCGGACTGGCTGGGCCACTGCCCTGCAGGGCCGCCTGCCCCGGGGAGGACGTTGCCTGTGGACGGAGGGGCTCTGTGTTCTGAGCGAGCTCCCCCACCCCCACCTCCCCCCCTTTGTCGGAGCGAGGGGCCCATCAACCCGAGCTGGACTCGACTTCCTGCTGTTCTGCCACCTCTGGGCAGTGACAGTTCACAAATGCCCGGCGACCGTGTCGTGGAATAGACTTTCTAGAACATTCCCACATCACGGGGGTTAAATGAAGCCCAGAAGGATAAAACAACGATTTCAGAGTGTCTAGGCAGTTGATATTTCTTGGGGGTGACTCTGGTTGACATTCAAAGCCAGATTTTAATTCTGTAACGTGTGTGAAAATCAAGTAAATCGACTGATTTTATTTTTTCTTGAGAGGATTGCAGCAAAAGGCCAATTCGCTTCGTCTGGTGCAGACTGGGGTGCCAACCAGCCGTGTCCACCCTCAGAGGGCGGGCAGGGGGTGCAGAAACAAGGTCCCACCTCCCGAGATGGGCAGCCTCGCCCTTCTGGGGAAGGACGTTTGGGAGGCCCGTTTATTCCCTTGCTACACCCGGTATCCACTTTATTAATAGTTCACAGGTTCAGCTGAGGCCCTGGGGCATGATAGATCACACCCTTCACCGTGAGAAGTGGGAAGAAAACAAGCGTTCGCTTGCAACAATTTATGACGACTGCTTCAAATGAGTAAGCCCCCCATTTTTTCAAGGTGTTGTCAAGTACAACACAGTCGCTTTCTAAAGGCTTACCAGAGGAACCTCTAAATCTTTGCCGAGTCGAGTATATCTTAATATGGGAGAAAATTATTTTTGTAAATCTTTTCTTAGAGGAACTTTCCCCTTCTCGTTCAGAATCTTGTAATGTGGTAGGGGGTGTGGGGCGATAAACCCACTTTATCTCCAGCCACAGCAGTGAAATGCGATCCCTCAGTGAAATGAGGTCATCTGCCTTGAAAACCGCTGCAAAATTACATGAATACTCTGTTATCTTTTTTAATTTGGTAGTCTCACCCTCTTCAAAACATTTTTTCATCTTCCTGTAAATTTCCAGGGAGCCCGCAAATCTATGTTTCATTTCATCCTCAAAACCCCGAGAATTAAATAAGGGTTTGTGTTATCACCCGACTTGGCAGATAAGAGAGGTGGAGGCAGAGGGTACTGGGGTGCCTTGAGGGCTGCAGCCAGTCAGAGCCAGGCAGAGGCAGGCTCCCGCGTGTTTTTCCTAAATGAAAAATGTCTGATCTTTTCTTAATACTCAGAGCACGGTGTCTTTTCCTGGCTCATGGAGGAGCCTGGGGCTGGGCCATGTCCAGGGGCTGGGCTGGGCGATGTCCAGGGGCTGGGCTGGGCCATGTCCAGGGGCTAGGGGTGGGCGATGTC
>PVIJ01020085.1:0-21817 GCA_004024925.1 Scalopus aquaticus | reverse complement strand
GTCACCCTGGGAGGGGGCCTCTCTCTGTGGTGTGGGGGGAGGGTCTCCTTAGTGGTGTGGGTGTGGAAGGGAGTTTGAGGAAAAGGTGCTGGTGGTGGGTGGGGGGATGTGGTTTTCTGGGTGTGGGGGAAGGGGTGTGGGGGCTGTGTGATTTTGGGGAGTGGGCCCTGTGCCCTGCCCCCTCTGGTCTCATGTGTCTCCATGCTGTCCATGCTGCTGATCCCCTCCGTTCTCTGGCCCCCTTCTCTCCCTGCCCCTGTCTCCCTGGGCCGCTTCCCACAACCTTTGGTGGGGGGGTGGAGGTTCTTTGCCTCTTCTCCCGCCAACGCCAGCCATTTACCCCCTCTGTGTTGTGGGGCCCAGGATGCCTGGGCACTTGGGGGTTCCCTGCTGGGTTTGGGCAGTTGTGGGGGGTGAAGCTCCAGAAGATGGCTTTCAGTGTTACCTTACCCTACCCCCACGGGGGCCAGTGGGTGCTTGGCGGTCTCTGAGGCACTGTGGCGATGGTGGGGGTTGGCCATTCACCGGGCGGGGGTGTGTGGCAGCATTGCGGACGCTTGCGTCCTCTTTGGCTCCCACTGTGGGGTGGCTGCAGATTGGGTGGTGTTCTGTGTTGAAAGCTGGTGAGGCGGTCTGTGTGGGGGCCCCCCCACTTTGCCCGCCCCACCCTTGTTCAGGTACCTAGAGCATTCCGGTGCGGTGGTTTAAAGACCCCTTGGGGGGGTCAGCCTGGCCGCCTTAGGTTGGTGGCAGTTGGGCTGTTAGGAGTATGGAAGGCTGTTCCCTTCTTCTCCCCCAGGCCCCCACCTCTCCTGCCCCGGCTTTGGGGAAGGGAAAGGCGGCGAGCCCCCTGGGTGCCCATGGGGCATCTGAGCCCATCCTTCGTGGTTCGGTGCTGGGTGCCCCGTTGTTGGAAAAACCTTTCTGCACCTCCCCGTCCTTTGGTCTTTTCTCTCTGCTGGCCCTGCCAGAGGTGAACCAACCCCAACTCCCGCAGGACATATTGATCATTGACACTTTGAAGGCACTTGTGGCCCTGGGTTCTTCCCAGGGCTACACCTGTCTGAGCGTCGCTTGATGATCAATCGCAATGTCCTGTGCCTGTGGGGCATCGCGTGGCTGGGGTCCCCCTTGCATGCCGCCTGGGGTCCTCCGTACCACTAAGTGCAGAGGGTGGCGTGTCCCCACTTCATGCCCAGGTGGGGGGGTTTGTGCTCACTCACCCAAAGGTGAGAAGCGAATTGGGGAGCCCTTGTGTCCGAGGAACGGCAGCCCCCAGGGCCTTCCGAATCCTCGTTAGGGGTCCGCTTTCGTGACGCCCGTGTTCTTGTGGGGGACATGGGCCTCGGGGATTCTATGGTAATGGATGCCTAGTGTCTGATACTAGGGCCCTCGATACCTCCTTCAGGGGGAAACCCTGTCGTTGGGGGTTGGGCACACGCACACACCTGTGAATCAGGGACGTGTGCCTGGCAGGCGGCACACGAGACACCACGGTGTCCTCTGCCACCATGCGCATGCCCTTGTATTGCGGCAGTGCGTCTTGTGGTCAACCGTGGGGTTGGGTTGGGTATGATGGGGGTGACGGAGGCAGTGGAGCAGCAGCAGCCCCGTGTGCGCCTGAGGGACCCCGTGGCATCAGTGCTGAATTGATTCTTGCATGGCCAGTCTCCCCTCGCGACACAAGTTGAAACATGTCCCGCTTATCCTCCTGCAAGGGTTATGGGTGTGACAGCATCAACACGGAACAGGAGTGGGCCTGATTGCTACATCAGAGCAGCATCATGAGGCCCAGCCTACTACAATAAAGTATCCATGTGGCCAATGGAAAGAAAGAGAGAGAGAAAGAGAGAGACAGAGAGAGCAGGCAGGGACCACTTCTCTTCAGGCCAGAAGTGCAAAATGAAGTTGTCTGACAGCCTCATGCTTTTCTGAGACCAGTAGGGGAGATGGCTGCGTCACCTCTCATGGTCTTCTTGTTAGATTTTCAGGTTTCTGGACTTGGGAGTAGTCACCTCTCGACTTGGGCGCGAGAAGAATTCACAGCCGTGACGCCGCTTGACCAGAGACAAACAGGAAAGTTTCTCTAGAGATGGGGTAACTTTGACCTTGCAGGGAGAGGTGGGCTTGGGTTGGGGTAGTGCAGTGCAGACTCCTAGGGAAGAAGAAATGCAAAGGAGGATGCAGGATCTCTTCTTTCAATGGGGTTCAGGAACTGCTCCTTTGCCAGTCTATCACTTCCTGAGATGAAGACTTGGTCTCTTCACTTGACTCAACCAAAGTGTGCTGGGAGATGCAAAGGACATAAGATAGGGGGGGAACCTCTAGGTTTGCCACGGGCTGTGAGGCGTTTGGGGAAATGCAAAACAGAGCAGCAGTAGCTGACTGCTACGGCTCCCGTCTTGCCAGCTGCTTCCCTTAGCAGTGTATCTCAGTGAATCCTTTTCTGGTCTCCACTCTTTTCTGGAGAATTCTTTCTGCCCCACATCTCTGAGCTACCCCACGATTCTCTTGCCCATCTATCTGGGAGCAGCCTTCACATGTGAGGTGTTGTGTGGAGGAGGAGGAGGGTGTCTCTTCTTCCTCTCCTCTCCTCTGCTCTCCTCCCCATCACGCCCCTCCCCTCCCCTCCCCTCAAAACTAGCCTCCATCCACCTCCCTTACCCTCCTATCCGACCCCCCCCACCCCCCGTTCTGTCCTGTCCTCTCCTTTCTCAGGGACCCATCCTTCCCGGTCTCTTCCCAAATAGCACTCAGGGTTGCAGCCAAAGCCTGCAGTGCCAGGCTCACTCACTGTCACCTCCCTCCGATTGGAAGAGTGTGGCGGCTGCTTGTGCCCAAGGGGACCTTCACTGATCCTTTCTTTTTGCCAGAGGAGAAACTTGGCTGGCAAGTGGGGAGCACAGAACTGGCATTCGAGAGGTAGGGCGCCAGGAGAGATGGTAGGGGTAGCTTTGGAGCGGCTGGCTGATTATCTTTGGGGATCAGTGCAGTCTGGTGACGGGCATCCTGAACGCAAATGTCTAGAAAGAGACCAAAAGAGCACATGTGCTGGGCTGGAAACTGAAAACCTGTCAGGACATTGCTCTCAAAGAAAGTGCCTTCGATTGAGGCCAGGCAGTTACTCGCTGTGAGGTGGGTTGGGCTGGACGGGGGTGCTGTGCTGAACAGGGCTGGGCAGTACCCTGGAGCCTGCTGCATGGGGCCCGGCGAAGATTAGACTCACAATGTATTTCTAGTGGGAGGACCTGGGCCATGGTACCATCTGTGCCAACCTCCAGGAAAGTAGCCCCCCTAGGATTTCTGGGACATGTACGCACATACAAAACACAGAAAAGGTCCATTCATTCGTTCATTCATTCATTCATTCAACCAAGCAACCAACCAACCAACCAAAGTCGGGGTGGGCCTGGAGCGGGCAGGTGCCGGGTTTGGCTATTTTAAATGTTCTTAATAATTCCAAGCTCTAGGTTTGTCTTTGAATGAAAACGGCTTTGAAAGGAAACCAAAGGAAGTGTTGAAAGCCTGAGAGCTTTCCCCTCCTTGCAGCTCTAATAGCCCAGCACAGCCCCGGCCCACTGGACTCCTCTTCCCTTCAGGTGGCACCACCCCGCGGCGGCCACCATGTGGTGCTGTGTCCCAGATTTAATTATTGATTGATTGATTTGTTTAGGCGATATTCCTTTTTAGATACAGTTTTGGGGGCTCTCAGACCGCTGAGGGGTGCAATATTTTAGGACAATCAGAAGGGACGATTTGCATACCTTTGAGGTACTGGCAGGTGTTCCAAAAGAGTGAGAAACCCGATGTTAACATTTTTGAGCAGCCTCAGTTTGACACTTTTTCTTGGAAGTGACAACGCTTCCCTTTCAATTTTTAACTTTGCCGAATCAACCAAATAGGACACATTGACTGCATGAGTCTCCCAGGAGAAAAGGGGGAGATTTTGTGGCGCTCTCCTGAGGTTCCACAGAGTGGAACCTGTCCTCTCTGGTGAAGCAAATGAGGGGCTACCCAAATTTTACTTTCGTTTAGATTTCTGGCCAGCTTTCTCCTAGCTGTCAGAAAACAGCAGCAGCCACCTTTAATCTGTGAAAGCTCTGGCTCAACTCAGGAGTGGTGAGTACCATGTTGACATTCTCCTAATTGAAACTGTTGACCTTGGAAGAAAAACTCCAATTTTGTTTTAAACTCCCATGATTTGGACACTCCCAAGACATCAGGTATGCAAGATAAACAGCCCAGGTAAGAGATGAAAATGAGAGCCGTCACCCCCTTCGAGTCCATTCACAAGCCAGGCAAGAGTTTCCGATCCTACCTGGTGAGATCCTGATGTCCAAGAATCACTGGGTGTGTGTTTGGGGGGGGGGGTGGTGTCCATGAGGGTGCAGCTGGTTAAATGACTGCAGGATGAAGCTCTGCAAAGCCACTGCCAAATGTGATTGTGAGCACACTTGGGCTTCCTGGGGGGTCCCGGGGTGCGGGAATAAATAAAATAAATCTGGTACACAGCGCCACCTGGTGTCCGCAGCAGAGTGGTGCCGCCTGAAGGGAAGAGGAGTCCAATGGGTTAGGGCTGTGCTGGGCTATTAGAGCTGCAGGGAGGGGAAAGCTCTCAGGCTTTCAACACTTCCTTTGGTTTCCTTTCAAGGCCGTTTTCATTCAAAGACAAACCTTGAGCTTGGAATTATTAAGGACATTTAAAATAGCCATACCCGGCACCTTCCCGCTCCAGGCCCTCCCCAACTTTGGTTGGTTGCTTGGTTGGTTGAATGAATGAATGAACGAACGAATGGACCTTTTCTGTGTTTTGTATGTGCGTACATGTCCCAGAAATCCTAGGGGTCTAGTTCCCTAGAGGTTGGCTCAGATGGTGTCATGGCCCAGGGCCTCCCACTAGAAATCCATTGTGAGTCTAATCTTCGCTGGGCCCCGTGCAGCAGGCACCAGGGTACTGCCAAGCCCTGTCCAGCACAGCACCCCAGTCCAGCCCAACCCACCTCACACCAAGGAACTGCCTGGCCTTAACCGAAGGCACTTTCATTGAGAGCAATGTCCTGACAGGTTTTCAGTTTCCGACCTAGCACATGTGCTCTTTTGGTCTCTTTCTAGACATTTGTGTTCAGGATGCCCATCACCAGACTGCACTGATCCCCAAAGATAATCAGCCAGCCGCTCCAAAGCTACCCCTACCATCTCTCCTGGCGCCCTACCTCTCGAATGCCAGTTCTATGCTCCCCACTTGCTAGACAAGTTTCTCCTCTGGCAAAAAGAAAGAATCGGTGAAGGTCCCCTTGGGCACAACCAGCCACCACACTCTTCCAATCGGAGGGAGGTGACAGTGAGTGAGCCTGGCACTGCAGGCTTTGGCTGCAACCCTGAGTGCTATTTGGGAAGAGACCGGGAAGGATGGGTCCCTGAGAAAGGAGAGGACAGGACAGAACGGGGGTGAGGGGTAGGAAGGTGAGGTGGATGGATGCGAGTTTTGAGGTGAGGGGAGGGATGTGGAGGGGCGTGGAGGGGAGGAGAGGAGAGGAGAGGAGAGGAGAGGAGAGGAGAGGAGAGGGGGAAGGGACACCCTCCTGATCCACACAACACCTCAAGTGTGAAGGCTGCTCCCAGATAGATGGGCAAGATAATCGTGGGGTAGGTCAGAGACGTGGGGCTGAAAGAATTCT
The DNA here is from genome assembly GCA_004024925.1 of Scalopus aquaticus. Taxonomy (NCBI): domain Eukaryota; kingdom Metazoa; phylum Chordata; class Mammalia; order Eulipotyphla; family Talpidae; genus Scalopus; species Scalopus aquaticus. Next base: position 16,139 of record PVIJ01020085.1, on the reverse strand, counting down.
CCAGAAAAGAATAAAGACCAGAAAAGGAGGATTCATTGAGATACACTGCTAAGGGAAACAGCTGGCAAGATGGGAGCCATAGCAGTCAGGGCTACTGCTATGTGTTGCATTTCCCCAAACGCCTCACAGCCCATGGCAAACCGAGAGGCTCCCCCCCCCATCTTATGTGTTTTGCATCTCCCAGCACGCTTTGGCTGAGTCAAGTGAAGAGACCAAGTCTTCATCTCAGGAAGTGATATACTGGCAAAGGAGCAGTTCCTGAACCCCATTGAAAGAAGAGAGCGCGTCCTCCTTTGCATTTCTTCTTCCTTAGGAGTCTGCACTGCAGTACCCAACCCCCAAGCCCACTTCTCCCTGCAAGGTCAAAGTTACCCCATCTCTTGAGAAACTTTCCTGTTTGTCTCTGGTCAAGCGACGTCCCGGCTGTGATTTCTTCTCGCGCCCAAGTCGATAGGTGACTATTGCCAAGTCCAGAAACCGGAAAATCCAACAAGAAGTCCCTGAGAGGTGACACAGCCATCTCCCTACTGGTCTCAGAAAAGCATGAGGCTGTCAGACAACTTCATTTTGCACTTCTGGCCTGAAGAGAAAGGTTCTGCCTTCTCTCTCTGTCTCTCTCTCTGTCTCTCTGTCTCTCTGTCTCTCTCTCTCTCTCTCTCTCTCTCTCTCTCTCTCTCTCTCATCTCTCATCTCTCTCTGTCTCTCTCTCTCCTCCTCCCTCCCTGCCTCCCTCTCTCAGATGGCATTTTTCCCCTTATTTTAGACTCAATATTAGGATAATCCTGATAACTGCATCTGCATGAGCACCTCCGTGAGCCACGCCAAGGTTTTCAGCGGCCAAATAGATTCGGTGGATCCCGGGCGAGGCGGCCACATAGGCGCGGCCCAGAGCAGCAACTATGCGGCCGCCCCGCCCGGATCCGCCGCGCCTATGGGGCCAGCCCACTCCCCTTGCAGCAAGAAGGGCCAGCCGCGTTCCACCGGCAAGCCCAAGTGTGCTCACAATCACATTTGGCAGTGCCTCTGCAGAGCTTCATCCTGCAGTCACCTAACCAGCTGCACCCCCAGGACCCCCCCCACACCCCCAGTGATTCTTGGACATCAGGATTTCACTATGTACAGTAGTAAACTCTTGCCTGGCTTGTGAATGGACTCGAAGGGGGTGACGGCTCTCATTTTCATCTTACCTGGGCTGTTTATCTTACATACCTGATGTCTTGGGAGTGTCCAAATCATGGGAGTTTAAAACAAAATTGGAGTTTTTCTTCCAAGGTCAACGGTTTCAATTAGGAGATTGTCAACATGGTACTCACCACTCCTGAGTTGAGCCAGAGCTTTCAGAGAGATTCAATGTGGCTACTGCTGTTTTCTGACAGCTAGGAGAAAGCTGGCCAGAAATCTAAACGAAAGTAAAATTTGGGTAGCCCCTCATTTGCTTCACCAAAGGACATTCCGTGGAACCCCAGGAGTGCGCCACAAAATCTCCCCTTTTTCTCCTGGGAGACACATTCAATAAGTGTGTCTTATTTAGTTTCTGAGGGAAAGTTAAAAATTAAAGGAAGCGTTGTCATTCCCAAGAAAAAAATGTGAAACTGAGGCCTGCTCAAAAATGTTAACATTAGGTTTCTCAATCTTTTGGAACACCTTTCATGACCTCATAGGTATGCTAATCGTCCCTTTCGATTGTCCTAAAGTGTTGCACAGCCCAGCGGCCGGTCTGAGAGCCCCCAAAACTGTATCTGAAAAGGAATGTCACCTAAACATTAATAAGTAAATAAATAAATAAATGTATACATATACACACATACATACATACATAAATACATAAATAAATTTGGGACACACCGCCACCTGGTGGCCGCCGCGGGGTGGTGCTGCCTGAAGGGAAGAGAAGTCCAGTGGGCTGGGGCTGTGCTAGGCTATTAGGGCTGCGGGGAGGGAAAAGCTCTCAGGCTTTCAACACTTCCTTTGGTTTCCTTTCAAAGCCGTTTTCATTCAAAGACAAACCTAGAGCTTGGAATAATTGAGGACATTTAAAATATCCGTACCCGGCACCTGCCCGCTCCAAGCCCTCCCCGACTTTGGTTGGTTGGTTTGTTGGTTGGTTGAATGAATGAATCAATGAATGAATCAATGAATGAAAGAACAAACGAACGAAACTTTTCTGTGTTTTGTATGTGCTTACATGTCCCAGAAATCCTAGGGGGCTAGTTTTCTGGAGGTTGGCACAGATGGTGCCATGGCCCATCTGAAATACATTCATTGAGAAAATACATTCATTGAGAAATACATTCATTGAGAGCAATGTTCTGAGAGTTTTTCAATTTCCAACCAAGCACATGTGCTCTTTTGGTCTCTTTCTAGACATTTGTGTTCAGGATGCCCTTCACAAGACTGCACTGACCCGAAAAGATAATCAGCCAGCCGCTCCAAAGCTACCCCTACCATCTCTCCTGGCGCCCTACCTCTCGAATGCCAGTTCTGTGCTCCCCACTTTGCCAGCCAGGTTTCTCCTTCTGCAAAAAGAAAGAATCCGTGAAGGTCCCCTTGGGCACAAGCAGCGCCACACTCCTACACTCGAAAGGAGGTAACAGTGAATGAGCCCGGCACTGCAGGCTTTGGCTGCAACCCTGAGTGCTATTTAGGTTTAGCTGCTAAGTCCCTGCTTCTTCCATTTCAGGGAGACACATATGACACAGTAGTCTGCCATTCCCTTAGGTTGCTGGCTCCAGGTTAATCCTGATTACCTTCTACCAATTCTTATCTCTCAAGTTCTGGCTTATGAGACCCAGTCTCCTGTAACATTACAACAGAAAGCTTGTTAGTGGTTGTTTGAAATTGGGGAAAGGTGAAAAATGGAAGAGGTGACATAAGTGATTACCAAGGGACACAAAGAATTATTTGAAGTCATAGACACGTTCAATATCTTGCTGAGATTTAAAAAATTATTTCATGGGTGCCTCCCTAGTGGACTACGGATTAAGTCTCAGCACTATCACTGCTACAGCCTGAGTTTTATTCTCTCCCAGGGAGCTGACCCACATGGCACAACAGACCTCTCCTGTCTCACCTGCTGCTCCCCTTAGCAATGTATTTAAGCAAAGCCACCTGTTCTGTTCCCCACTGTGGCTCTGGTGAACCCTCTCACCTCTTGTACCTCTGGTCTACACCCCGGTTCTATCAGTCAATAAAAGTTTTCTTTTTAATCTTAAAAGTGTAAAAAAAAATTATTTCGGTTGTATACATACATCCAAACTTACCAAATCAGTGCTTTTTATTGTGTGTCAATTATGCCTCAACAAGGTTCTCAATAAATTAATCTGAATTTAGTCTTTGTATATACAAATCTTACAACTTCTCTCCTTCTCCTTCTAGGTGATTTCTTTTTGCAGAGGGAAGTGATATCGTGATAGTGAAAGGTGCCTTTCTGTGGAATGTCCTTATATTTTCATTACTAGCCTGGAGTAAAAGTATGGTGGCTTCCCATCCATGCTTTTGGGGGAAGTCTCTGCCTTGCTGATTGAATAGTTTATTTATTTTATATACATTTGAGTTCTTTCTATATTCTAGTCATAGTTCATGGTGCTGCAGATATAATCAATTGTGAATAAGAGAAAAGCCCTCAGGGAGCTTACATTATTGAAAGTTCCAAAGACAAAAAAAACTAATGGGAATTTATATTCCAATGTCCAGGAACTATACTACAATGATGATTAAAAACTATGGAAATCAAAGTAGAGGATTAGTCAATGATGGCAGTTGCTGCTTTAGATGGGGGAGATAGAGAAAATGCCATTTGAACAGAGTCCAACATGACTGATATTGCCAACTAAATATTTGGGAGGAGAGTTCTGGGAAAAAGGAAGCGATTACGAAAACCTTGACATAGAAGCATACTTGGCACATTTGAGGAAAGGCCAGGATGCCAGTATAACTGAAGAAGAATGAGCACAGTGGATGGAGTAGGAAAAGATGCTTGAGAGGCAGACCTGGACATGGAAAAGCTGTATACTTTGTTTTAAACATAAATTCAAAGGGAACATTTTGAGGAAGGAAATTACATATTCTGTATGAATTAAAAAATAATTTGGTGAGAAGATAAGAATGGGTCAACCAGAAGACTGTCAGTAGTTCATGAAATAATTAATATGGCTTGGCTGTATGAAAATTGGTCAGATTCAGGATACCTTTGAAAGTATAGCCAATAGGATCTTTTCATATAAGATAGAAAAAGAGAGGACTTAATGATCATTCCAAGGTTTTTGCTTGAGTAACTGGTGATGCTATTTAATGTTACAGGGAGGAATGATTTACATGCTAGGTGGAAATCAATGGTTCAGTTTTGGATGGTGAAAGACTTGGGATGGTTAGAGAGAAGTAGAAACTTGAGTTACATTATGAAATGCGTCTGGCCATAAAAGCATAAATGTGTCTGTGATGAGGAATGATGGAGGGAGGTGCTTATACTTATGGAAACTGAGGTAAAAAGGGATGTAAGTTGTAATGACAATGGCCCCGGTGGTCTCTTGGAAGGAGAAAAGTAATCTCTGATCAGAGCCTCTGTGGAGACTGATCCTTTAAACAGTATGTAATGGTAACAAGTCATCTTGTGGGTGGGACTATAGTGGTTTGACTAGTAGTCCATGGAGTTCTAAAAACTCCCTTCAAAAACAAGGACATGAGGTGTGACTTTCTCTTAAATGATTCCTAACACAGGTGAAGGGGCAAACAGATGCCCACATCTTTATCTATGGTACCTGCCTTTGGTCACAGGATGGATACACTGTGTATGGGGAAGCAGAAGTTTCCATCTTAGGCTCTGTCTGACTAAACACACAACACACCACAATCCCCATTTTATCACAACTTCCCGATATTGGGACAGTGTCCTCTCTGAGGTTGCTCTTCCTAGGGTTCTAGGTGGAGGGAGGAAGTTCGTTTCTTCTGTTCTCAGATTTTTATATATGTTGGGGGATTTTATATGTACCATCACCAAAAGGAAGCCGGTCCGTCTTAGAGTTAATAGCTACATCTAACTTATCTCTTTATTAATAATCATTTATTGCTTTCTTTTTGGTGCTTATCTATGTGGGGTTTGGGTTTTTTGTTTTTGTTTTTGTCTGTCAGAAAATTGTTTTGATCCTCACTAAGACTTTATGTCCAAGATGATTGACCAACCTTTGGTGATCTTCCAAATCAAAGACTACTGAATTTTAAAACAAAAGCTTTTATCTCGGGGAAGTAGATTTAAAAATTGAAAGCCAGATTTTTCAGACTCTATTTTGAAATTCAAAGTTAAAAAAATGAATTCTTCTTCTGGGTTCATTCCCACTGACTCTCAGAAGCACTGGCTATCTAATGCAACGGATGGAGGACAGTAACAGCAAAAATTCCTAGAAACTGAAATTAAAATTTCACATTATTATACTATTATGATTTGGATGGATACTGGACTGAGGGTGTGGGGGGTACAGCCAGTCACTTCAGGTCTGTGAGGTCACAGCTGAGGTCACAGAAGCGTTGAAAAGAGCAAGGTTGTTGAGGGAACAGAAGGTTGTGAGATAGGACTCATAGAGGAGAAATTCTGGAGATACAGGGTGGGATGAAATGTGATTTTGGGAACCCAACTGCGTAAGTTTCTGGGTATATTTGACCTAATTCTTGACTGAAGTTTGGAATTGGGGACCGATGAAAGGGAGAAACTGGCAGGCAACTCCTCAAAAAATGGTTTAGCTATTGTCTGGGTCACTGCTTTGACTTCTCAGGCTCATGTGTTTTGAAAGCATCAACAATGGGGCTTCCCTTTTCCCCTACTAATCACCTCCACTTGTTGATCATAAAGAGTGATACTGACATGATGGGATGGGAAATTCAACAGTCTGTAGTTCATTATGTGCTACCGCCTGCCTTTACCTCAAGGAGACTTTGGGCAACTCTCGTCTCAATCTTAGCCAGCTATAATGTTTTCCTAGTTTGAAATTGGGCAGAATGGGCCACAAATGCCCAGGCTCTGCGGCAAGAGCCACCAAAAAGCCCCAAAAGGTCAAAAACAACAAAGGCCAGCGCCTGAGGAGAGGACAGGGCGCTGTCTGTGGGCCTCACCCGCGCACAATTGCAAGAGACTTCAGGCTACAGGAACAACAAACATGGGGTTTATTGTACAAACAGGGGAAACAGAGAGCTCACTGCATCCACCTCCCCCAGAACGCATCGGGGATGGCAGCTCTTTGGGAGGTGCTGGGTCAGACCCACACACAGGTCTCTGAGACACCAGGCCCAGGGCCTCTGGGGCTCCTTTCAGGCTTCGTCAGAGACAGCACCGGAGGCCCAGAGGGCAGGTGCTTGATGTTTCCTTTCTTCTCTCTTCCTAGGAGGCCAGGAGTGGACTTCTCTCTTCTCTCTTCGGAGTCTGGAACCATCGTCTTTCTTCTTCTGGGGGCTGGTGTCGTCGTGTCTTCTCCTGTTCTTCTCTTCAGGGGCCTCCTTGTCTCTCTGGGGCTGGCGTCCTCTCTTTTTCTTCTCTGCTCTTTTTCCCCCTTTTCGGTTCAATATTTTTTTTTGCCCCTTTAGGTCCCTCCAGTCCTGGCTTATATCCTCTCCCAGAGTACCATCCATAAGTCTGATTGGACCATGTTCAATCCTGGAGCTGATTGGACCTACCCATCAGCTCCTAGCACCTGATTGGTCCGTTCAAAAACGGCAGTCGCTGGGCAGGAGCAACTGCCATAACTGACTCTGGAGCAGCGGGATAAGAGGCCCCACCGCTCCTGCAGGCACCCACTGCTAAGGCAGCTTGGTTCCGGTAACAAGTTCATTTCTCTTTTTTTTTTATTATTTACTTTTGCGCTGGAATTTCTATCCTCACTGAAGAAAGAAAATAGGGAGAATTTACCTAGGGTAAACACTTACTTCCTCTGAACTCTATCTTTTTTACATACATGTCTCTCTCTCCCTCTCTCTCTCTCTCTCTCTCTCTCTCTCTCTCTCTCTCTCTCTCACACACACACACACACACACACACACACACACACTGATCCACTGAAAATATTGATGAGTCCTGAACTACTAAGACATCTGTCTTGGGTAGTTCTCCATTGGTAAGTATTTTTCTTTTCACTATACACCTGCTCTCTCTCCTTGTTCATCTCTGCCTCTCCAGGGCCTGGAGCTAGCTCCATCTTCAGCTCCAAAGTCTTTGGTTTTTATGCAAGGACTAATGGCACTGCACGCCTTCCTGGATCAAGGTCAAAAGGCAGTAAGGACCTCCGGGCAGCAGCTAAGGTAAACGGGGCCTTCAAAAGTCTCTAGCTTGGATATGCTTGATGAGGGAAGAACTAGTGTCTCCTGTTTTCCATCCCTTTTCAGGCTGCATCTGTTTTCTGGGTTGAGGAAGGTGAACGTATGTCTTAAGAGTGAATTCTCTTCTGCACAGCTGTAAGATTATGAGGAGAAGACAGTAGATATTGGAGTCTTCTAGAGTTCTGTAAGGGAAAGCACATAAACACACCAAAGGCCTGGTTCCTCTGTTGATGAACAGATTTTTTGACAGTAGAACTGAGCAAGACACTGTAAAACAGTAATAACAATAATTAAAATGAATTTACAGAGTTTCAGAGGTTTCCATATAATCCAACCCCAAGCTCTGTCATTAAGTAAATACCACTTCTCTTGTTTTATTAGTGAGGAAACATATTCATAAAGAAATATTGGGAGCAGCACGGGATGGAGGAAAAGACAACTTAAAAGGCCAAGTAGAGAGAGACCTAGAAGGGCTCACACCTCAGGAGGGCAGCCCCCTTTTCAGGGCAGTCTCGCACTTATTGGGGATCAGATTCAGTGCAGGTGGGCAAGTATGTGGAGGAATGTAAGTGATCAGGATGTGTATTGGGGATGCATAAATGTCTGGCACAAGCTAGGGGGTAGTGAATAGGGACTGTTGCTTGGGGGGGATCCATTTTTCCTTCTGATCAAAGCATCCTATGTCAAGTTCCTGTTTACACTTAACTTTCTATCAAGGTAGTCTAGCTGGTTATGGTAATCTTGCCATAAAATCTGCCTGCTGTTTTCAGCAGATACTGGTTTTCCAGTATGTTCCTCCTACCATGACTTTTGTCCTCGTGAGAGGTCCCCTGCCTGACTCTATGTTTTAACTTGACCAGCAGGAACTCTGGGAGCCAGGGAAATATCCCGAGAATAAGGGGAGCTGGGAAATCCACATTGCCAAAAGTCCTGGAACTAGAAAATGATAAAGCCAGAATTCCAAAGAAATTTCAAATTCAAAATTTCCTATTTCCCTGTAACAAAGCTTCAAATTTAAAGGAAGATGCAATAAGTGATGTTTGTTTAGAAAAGTCAATAAATTTCTAGAATTCTATTGTGGCAATCCTCTTCCACCCCTCTTCTCTCCCTTCCTCCTCCCTCCCATCTTCTCTCTCTCCCCACCTAATATTTGTGACTCTCCAGATCCCTTCTCTGTCTGTCTCTGTCTGTCTCTCTGTCTTTTTCCTCTAACTCTTCCCCCAATGCCCTTTATTTAGTGTGTCAGTTATTCACTATATCTGTTTACAGCTTAGAAAAGAAAATCCAATGAATTCAGTTGTATTTTATTTTCTCTCCCCCACTCCCTAAAATAGGTAGTTGGAGTATTTGGAAAGAAGAATCTTAAAAGTAAGGGCATTTTTAAGATAAGAGATTTGGTTTGGATTTAGAGTGAGAAACAAGCTGTCCCCAGGTTCAGGAGAAATAGCACACTGATTCTGCAGCACCTGTCTGATATGGAGACTGCTCCAAGGGAAGTTCATCTTGTTCTTGGCTGTCCTTAATCTACGGTTATTAAGAGTCCCTCTTAAGTGGAGATCTGTTAGAGTCACTGTCCCCTTAGGCTTAGTATTTGCTGTTTTCTGAGTGTCCCAAACTGTCTGTGGTCATTGACTCCTTACCTTTGTTTGGAGACTTACTGCTCCTTATGGCAATAGCTTTACAAACTGAAGGCTCAGACTAGACACATAATGATCCTTGAGTTTCTGAAACATGATAGCCCCTCCATCACTTCCCCTCATTGTTGTAATTCCTTCAGAGAATTCTACACCATATACCCTGAAACAGTTCTAGGAGGAAAAGATCATTGCTTCTTTCCCCCAGATTGTTACCAATCCTTAACCTCTCACCTCTGCACAGGCCTACACCAGAGTGGGATCCAGGCTATGCTTACTCAGGATCCACTAGCAGAACTCAGACTGGTTGTCCAGTTTTCACTCATTTACCCATCTATTTCCTGCCAACATTTACCCTTTAACCTTGCACACAACTATTCCATCTTCCGATATTTAGGCACTGATTCTGTTGGTCTTTGGAACAAGAGCTTCAGTTGGTGTTGCCAAGAATAAGCAAAATCTTCCAACTTTCTTCCTTTGCTTAATCCCCATCCCTACTTCATTAGAAGTCATGAAGAAAAACAACAACATTTTTTTCAGGGACAAAAAAAAAAGCAGTTTGATAACTGTATGTACTTTTTCAAGAAAAACTTGGGTTGTTCAACAAATGAAGGGTGTGAAGGAGACCAATGATCAAGTTTAATGACTATCACTCTTTTGTTGCTCTATAGTTTTAAAAATGCTCTCACATAATCACAACTTCCAGTCTGTGAACACAGGGTATCCTTCCATTTATTTGTGTCTTCTTCAGTTTTTTTCATCAATGTTTTATACTTTTCAGCACACAGATATTTCAAGTTCTTGGTTAAACTTTTAAGTATTTTATTCTTTCTATTGCTATTGTAAATGGAATTTTTAAAAATTTCTTTTTCAAATAGTTGATTGTTGGGCCTCCCCGGTGGCGCAGCGGTTGGGTGCTGTGCTGTGGAGCTGTCGGCAGCGGAGACGCGAGTTTGACGCCCGGCCGGGGAGAATCCCACATGGTGTGGCAGACCTCTCCTGCCTCGCCCGCTGCTCCCCTCAGCAGTGTATTTCTGATCTGCCTGTTCTGCTACCCGCTCTGTCTCTGGTGGGCCCTCTCGCTGCTCCACGCCTCTGGCCTGTAACCCAGCTTGTATATATAAATAAAAATAGATTTAAAAAAATAGTTGATTATTAGCATATAGAAACAACTGATTTTTGTATGTTGGTTTTTATGTGCTGTAAATTTACTGATTTCATTTATTAATTCTAACAGTTTTTTGGGGGGGATTTGTTAAGATTTTCTACACATAATATCATAGCATATGCAAGAGAGTTTTATTTTGTTATTTGGATTTAGATTCATATTTCTCTTTCTTGGATAACTTCTCTGGTTAGGAATTCTATTCCTACATTGAACAAGAGTGGTGAGAGTGGACACCTTTGTCTTCTTCCTGATCTTAAAGGAAAACATTTTGGTTTTTCACCATTGAGTATGATGTTGACTGTGGACTTGTCATGTATGATCTTAAATATGCTTAGATAAATGTCTTCTATGCTTAAATTATTGAGAATTTTTATTATTGATGGATATTGAATTTTAACTTTTTTTCTGCATCCATTTAGACTGTGATTTGTGTCTTTTATTCTGTAAATATGGTGAGTATAGTGTCATTTTTTATTTGTATATGTTGAATTATTCTCTCAGTGTAGGGACAAATAGAATTTGTTCACGGTATATGGTCCTTAATGCACTGTTGAATTTGGTTTGTTAGTTTTTAGTTGAGGGTTTTGTATCTTATGTTATCAGGAATACTGGTTGTAATTTCTTTTCTTGTAATTTCTTTTTTAAAAAAATATTTTTCAACTTCTTTTTTTTTTAAAGATTTATTTATTTATGCATACAAGCTGGAGTACAGGCCAGAGGCGTGGGGTGGCGAGAGGGTTCACCAGAGACAGAGTGGGGAGCAGAACAGGCAGATGGACGGAAACACACTGCTGAGGGGAGCAGCGGGTGAGGCAGGAGAGGTCTGCCGCGCCATGTGGGAATCTCCCTGGCTGGGCGTTGAACTTGTGTCGCCACTGCCAACAGCTCCACAGCGCTGCGCTTAACCGCTGCACCACCAGGGGGGGCTCGTTTTTCTTGTAATTTCTTTATCTGACTTTGATATGAGGACAATATTGGTCTCATAAAGCAAATTTGGAAGTTTCTCTTCAATTTTGGGGAAGAATTTGAAAATGATCACCTTTATATTTTTAAAGGTTTAGTATAATTCACCTTTGAATTCATCACCACAAATTTTCTTTTTTGGGAGTTCTTTTTTTTTTTATAAGATTCATTTTCCTCACTCATTTGTCCAGGTTTCTATTTCTTTTTTAAATATTTTTTTATCAATTAAAATTTTTCCCTTACATTGTAGACCCCATAGTTCTCCCACCACCTTATCACCCATGAACCATCACCATAGTCCCTTGTGTTGATCCCTCCTTGTTTTTTTTGCTTTGTTTTGTTTTGTTTTTAAAGATTTATTTATTTATTTATGCATACAAGCTGGGGTACAGGCCAGAGGCGTGGGGCGGTGAGAGGATTCACCAGAGACAGAGTGGGGAGCAGAACAGGCAGATCGACGGAAATACACTGCTGAGGGGAGGCAGGAGAGGTCTGCTGCAACATGTGGGAATCTCTAGCTGGGTGTTGAACTCCCATTGTGGCTGCCTGTGGCTGCCAGCACCACAGCGCAGCACTTACCCGCTGTGCCACCAGGGAGGCCCGGTCCCTCCCTGTTTTGCCCTCATCCTGGCTTCTCCTTTGCTGTATGCCTCAGTTCTATGGACAGCTCACTAGTTTTAACTTTTTCTTGACCTTTCATTTAATTTCTCTATATTCCACATGTAAGTGAGACCATTTATCTTTTCTTTCTGACTAATTTCAGCTAACGTAATCCCTTCCAGCTTCATCTAGGGTGCTGCAAATAGCATGATTTTGTCTTCTTTGATAGCTGAGTAATATTCCATTGTATAATATACCACAACTTTTTGATACATTCATCTATTCTGGGGCATTTGGATCATTCCCATGTCTTGGAACTTGTAAATAGTGTTACAATAAACATAGGAGTGCATTAATCCTTTTGAATTAATGTTTTCGTGTCCTTTGGGAATATCCCTAGGAATGGAATTGCTGGTTCATGTGGTAGATACATTTTTAGTGCTTTGAGGAACATCCACAGTGCTTTCTATAGGGGCTGAACCAGTTTACATTCCCACCAGCAGTGTAAGAAGGTTCCTTTATCTCCACATGCTCCTCAGCATTTGTTCTTTCTTTTTTTGTGTTATTTATTTATTTATTTTATTTACTTTATTATTATTTTTTTTTATGTGGGCCATTCTTACTGGAGTAAAGTGGTATCTCACTGTGGCTTTGATTTGCATTTTCCTGATAATAAGTGATGCTGAACGTTTTTTCATATGTCCGTTGGCCATTTCTCTTTCTTCTTTGGAGAAGTGACTTGTAAGTTTTTTTGTCCATTATTTATTTATTTTTTTTTAAAGATTTATTTATTTATACATACAAGCTGGGGTGGAGGCCAGAGGCGTGGGGCGGCGAGAGGGTTCACCAGAGACAGAGTGGGGAGCAGAACAGGCAGATCAGAAATGCACTGCTGAGGGGAGCAGCGGGCAAGGCAGGAGAGGTCTGCCGCACCATGTGGGATTCTCCCTGGCTGGGCATTGAACTCGCATCGCACACTGCCGACAGCTCCACAGTGCAGCGCTCAACTGCTGCGCCACCAAGGAGGCCCTGTCCATTATTTTTTACTGGGTTGTTTGCTTTGTTTTTGTTGTGTTGTGTAAGTTCTCTGTAGATCTTTGATATCAGCCCCTATCTGTTATATGGCATGCAAATATTTTTTCCCATTCCAGCTTTCTAATTCTTTAAGATCTTTTCAGTAAGTTATTTTTTTCCAAGAACTTTATCATTTCTTCTAAGACATCTAAGTTGTTTCATTTAATTGTTCTTAGCAATATCTTACGGTTTTTGTGGTATCAATTGTAACATCTTTTTCACTTTTATTTTTATTTATTTTAGTCTGATATTTTATTTGACATAAGAATTGTTCAGGAGTGTTTAGTTTAATTTACACATATTTTTGTATTTTCCAAATTTTGTTCTGCTGTTGATTTGTAGTTCAATATCGTTGTGGTCAGAAAACAAATATGATATGCTATGAATCTTAATTTTGTTAAGACTTGCTTGTGGCCCATTGTATGCCCTCTTCTGGAGAATGTTCTTTGTATATATGAAAGGAATATGTATTTTGCTGCTGTCGGAGGAATTTTTTTTAACTTGTCAGATCCAACTTGACTATAGTGTTATTCAAGTCCTCTGTTTTCCTATTGATATTCTGCCTGCATGAATTATCCAGCGCTGAAGGTAGTGTATTGAAATTTTGCAATTATTATTGCTATGTATCTCTCCCTTCAGTTCTGTTTATATAATCTACAAATATTTAACTCTCCAATGTGGGTGCATATGTATTTATAATTGCTGTATATTTGATGTGTTCATTCCTTTTATTATATACCAACCTTCTTTGTCTTATGTGTTTTTGACTGAACATCTATTTTGTCTGATGAAAATAATCATTATTTTCTTTTGGTTGCAGGAACTTTCTTGTTCTATTTCTTCATATTCAGCTAATATGTGTCCTTAAAGCTAAATTGAATGTCTTGTAGGCAGTATATGGTTGACTCTTATTTGGTTATTCATGTATCAAATATTTTTATTGGAGAGCTAAATACATTTACATCTAAAATAATTACTGATATGCAATTGTCAATAGTATTGTCACTTTGTGTCCTATTTTGTATTTACTTTGTTCCTTTCTTCCTCTCTTGCTCTCTTCCTTTTTTAATGTTGATTTTCTATATGGTGTTATGATTTGATTTCTTGCTCTCATATATCAAAAGTTTTTTCTTTGTGGTTAGCATGAGGCTTACATAAAACAGTCTAAGCTTATTACAAGTTTGATTGCATATAAAAACTGTTTTTTCTACTCTCCTCCACATTTTATGCTATTGATGTCACTATTTACATCATTTTATGTGTATCCATTCACAAAATATTATAGCTATGGTTATCTTAATGCCTTTTGTGTTTTGATTTTGAATTTTTCACATTTTTATTTTCTTACATTGTCTTTTATTTTTGTACAATATTTGATTTCTCTGCTTAGGTGTCGTCCCCATAAATATCCCACCACCCCATCACCTGTGAACTGTCACCATTGTCTTTTGTGTTCTTCCTTCCTCTATTTTGACCCATCTATTTCCCCCTCCCCTGCTGCATGCTTCAAATCTAGAGTTTGCCTTCAAGTTTTGACTCTCTTTTTGTTTTGACCCTTTGTTTTGTTTCCCTATATACCTCTTACAAGTGAAACCATCCAAAGTGTTTCTTTTCCCTACTGACTTATTTCACTGAGCATGACAGTGCCATCCATGTTGTTGAGAATGGCGTGAGTCTATCTTTTTGATTGCTGAATAGTATTTCATTGTGTGTAAATTACCACCTCTTCTTGATCCTTTCATTTGTTTGGGGGTATTTAGGTTGTTTCCATATCTTGGCTATTGTATATAGTGGTGCAATAAACATAGGGGTGCAGGTATCCTTTTGAATTAATGTTTTAGTGTCCTTTGTGTTGATTCTTAGGAGTGGGATTGATGAATCATATGGTAGATCCATTTTTAGTAATTTGAAGAACCTCCACACAGCCTTCCATAGTGATTGGACCAGTTTCCATTCCTACCAGCAATGTAAGAGGGTTTCTTTTTCTCCACATCTTCATCAGCATTTGTTGTTGTCTTTTTCTTTTTTAACATAGGCCATTCACACCAGTATAAGGTGGTATCTCATTGTAGTTTGGTTTGATTTTCCCTGATTTATAAGTGATGGTGAGTGTTTTTTCATGTACCTGTTGGCCATTTGCATTTCCTCTTTGCAGAAATGTCCGTCTAGTTCTTTTGTCCATTTTTTGACTGGGTTGATTGCCTTGTTTTTATTGAGTTGTGTAAGATCTTTGTAGATCTTTGATCCTTTATTACTTTACCAGTTGTGTGGAGTGTAAATATTTTCTTCCAATCGGTAAGTTTTCTCTTTGTTTTGGTTCTTGTTTCTTTTGCTGTACAGAAGATTTTTAGCTTGATGTAGTCCCAGCAGTTTATCTTTTCTTTCATTTTCTTTGCTTCTGGAGATGTGTCCTCAAGGATGTTTCTGAGATGTATGCTGAGGAGTGCTGTGCCTATGTTTTTTCCTATGTATTTTATGGTTCCTGGTCTTACAGGTCTTTTATCTGTTTTGAGTTGATTTTTGTGCATGGTTTGAGTTGATAATGTACTTTCATTCTTTTGCACAGGGTGGTCGAGTTTCTCCAGAACCATTTATTGACGAGGCATTCCTTGTTCCAGTGCACTTTCTTTGTTCCTCTGTCATAGATCAGTTGGCCATATACTTGTGGCTTTATTTCTGTGTTTTCAATTAGATTCCATTGGTCTGTATGTCTGTTTCTGTTTCAGTACCACATTGTTTTATTTTTTTAATTTATTTTTTATTTATATCTTTTACGTTATTTTGTATTCCCCATAGGTTTCCTACCACCAATTTACCCGTGAACCATCACCATAGTCCCTTGTGCTCTTTTCCTCCCCCTCCCCTGTAGAATGTCTCTTATTTATGGTTGCCTGCTAGTTTTTATATATATTTTGTGTGTTATTTTTCTCCTGATCTCTTATTTGGCTCCCCTATATTCCTCCTATAAGTGAAACCATTCAATATTTTTCTTTTTCCTTCTGACTTATTTCACTGAGCATGATCACTTCTAGCTCCATCCATGTTGCTGCAAATTGCATTAGGTTATCATTTTAATTGTTAAATAGTATTCCATTGTGTACTGTACCACATTTCTTGATCCAGTCATCAATTTTGGGGCATTTGGGTTGTTTCCAAGTCTTACCTATTGTAAATAGTGCTGCCATAAATTAGGGGTGAATGTGTCCTTTTGGATTAATATTTTTGTGTCCTTTGGGTAGATTCCCAAAAGTGGTATTGCTGGGTCATATGGAAGCTCCATTTTTAGCAGTTTGAGGAACCACCATACAGCTTTCCATAGTGGTTGGACCAGTTTGCATTCCCACCAGCAGTGTAGGAGAGTTCCTTTTTCTCCACATCCTCACCAACATTTGTTGTTTCCT
>PVIJ01020084.1:0-21818 GCA_004024925.1 Scalopus aquaticus | reverse complement strand
TTGAGCTCTTCTGCCCATTTTTTGACTGGGTTATTGGCTTTGTTTTTGTTGAGTTGTGTGAGTTCCTTGTAAATTTTTGTTATCAGTCCTTTATCAGATGTATTGTGTGCAAAGATCTTTTCCCAGTTGGTAGGGTGTCTGTTAGTTTTGGTTAATGTCTCTTTTGCTGTACAGAAGCTTTTTATTTTGATGTAATCCCGTCTGTTTATCTTGTCTTTCACTTCCTTCGCTTTGAGGGATGTGTCTTTCAAGATTTTGCTGAGATGTATGTCGTGTAGAGTTTTGCCTATATTTTCTTCTATACATTGTTGTTCTATACATTGTTGGCATGTAGTGTGTTATATATGTCCATCCAATCTCTTCTTGCCTGTAGTGTTTCTTCAGAGAAATCTGATGTCAGCCTGATTGGCTTTCCTTTATAGGTTATTTGTTTCTTTGCCCTTATCATTTTCAATATATTTTCCTTGTCTTGAATTCTCGATAGTTTTACTATCATATGTCTTGCTGTTTTTTTTCTTTTGTTGTAATAATATGGAGATCGTCTAACTTCCTGTATGTCAATTTTTGTTTCCTTTTTCATGTTTGGGAAGTTCTCTTCGATTATCTCCTTGAGAAGTTTCTCCGTTCCTTTGTCTCTCTCTTCTCCTTCTGGGATTCCTATGATTCTGATGTTTCCTTTTTTCATGGTGTCAGATAGTTCTCAAAGCTTTTCCTCATTCTTTTTCCTTTGTTTTTCTCTTTCCTTTTTTGCCTTGATTCTGTTAGTATCTTTATCTTTCAGAGTGCTTATTCTTCCCTGCATATCTTTTAATTCACTTTTCTGGCTTTCCCTGGATTTCTTTAGCTCCTCTACTAATGTTTTTAAATCTTCCATTTCCTTCAATTTCTTCTTTATGGATTCATTCTCATTCCTCAGTTCTTTGTTCTTTTCATTTAATTCTATCAATTTTTTTTTTGTTATGGCTATTTTGAAGTCTTTATCTGTTAGGTGGATGTAATCTTCTATGTCCATATTAATGGGTTCTGGAGAGGGATTTTCTTTTCGTGGTGTATTGTTTTGATGGTCATTTGTGACTTTTTTCTTTCCCGTTGTTGGTTTTCTGCTTTGCTCTGTTCGTAGCTTTCCGCTGGTGCTGGCGAGCATGACTCTTGGTTTTACTTGCTCAGGAGTGTTTGTGGTTCCCTAGTGTCTGAGTTGTCTTGGCTGTGGCTGGGTATCTTCTGGATTTTCTTATTTTTCTTTGTTGAATTTTTGTGTTTCTCGTGGCGTGTCTTGTGTTCAGTGGCTCTCAGGGGAAGCCGGTTCGCCCACCTCTCCTATCTTCTGCTCCTTTGTGTGGAGTCCGATGTCTTTTCTCTTCTCTTTACTCCGACTCTTCAGTTTATTTTTAAGTCTAAAGCACCCCCGGGGTTGATTGTATTGCATAGGGTACCCGGTTCTCTTCGAGTCAGCTCTCAAAGTTAGGGATATTTTTCTCCATAAATCTATTTTTTTGTGGGAGAGCCTGATCCTAGTGTCTGTTTGCCGCCATGTTTTGGAGGCGTGTTAATATTGACAATTTTAAATTCCTTATCTGGTAGGCTTAGAAGTTCTTCCATGTCATCATTGTTGGGTTCTGGTGGCTGATTTTCTTTCTGTGTTATGTCCTTCTCCTGAGGGCTTATTTGATGATTTGTATTTTTCCTCTTCCCTGTTGTTTGTTTTCTAACTTGTTCCATGTGTTGGGCCACTGTGCCACTGGTACTGGCAGGCATCTTTGGGGTGTTCTTTCTGGGATATTGGGAGCTGGTGGCCAGACTGAGTCTGGTACTGTTATACTAGACTCCACAAGGGTAGTGATGCTGTGGATATGTTGATGGGCACTGTCTCTGAAGTTTTCCACTGCAGGCTTTCGGCTGCAGTGCCTTAGCTGCACCTTCCTGTGTCCACAGATCCCCCTGATGGTGGGCCACAGATCCCCCTGAAGATGGGCAGGACCCTGGCCATTTCCTCTCCATTCCCAGGTAAGGTGTGGGGCTGTATTTGCCCCACTCAGCACCTGCTTTCTGCTCCCCTCTGTCTGTAGTACTTTTGCTCTGTCCTTTCAGCTGCAGGAGGGGGAAGTGAGGGGCTTCCAGCTTAGGTGCCTCTGCTGCACTTTCCTCACATCCACACACCCATGATGGTGGGCCACAGATCCTCCTGATGACTGGCAGGACCCAGGCCATTCCCAGATGTGATGGGGGTCTTCAAATGCCCCACTCGGTGACTGCTTTCCACTTCCCTCTGACTGTGGGACCTTTACTCTGTCCTTTCAGCTTCAGGAGGGGATGGTAGGGGGCTTGCAACTATGGCACCCTGGCTGCACTTTCCCCAAGTCCACAGGTCCCCCTGATGGTGGGCGGGACCCAGGCTATTTCTTCTTATTAAACTTTTTACAGAACTACTTTATAAGTATGTAAGCTTGCAAGTTGAAAATAAACTCATTTGCCTGACAGTAAGAATATTCTTTTTTTTTAAAGATTTATTTATTTATGCATACAAGCTGGGGTGTAGGCCAGAGGTGTGGGGAGGGTGAGAGGATTCACCAGAGACAGAGTGGGGAGCAGAACAGGCAGATTGACTGACATACACTACTGAGGGGAGCAGCGGGTGAGGCAGGAGAGGTCTGCTGCACTATGTGGGAAGCTCCCTGGCTGGGGATCAAACTCATGCTGCAGTGGTTCTGGATAGCTTCATAGTACTGAGATTTAACCCATTGTGCCACCAGAGAGGTCCCAGTAAGAATATTCTTAACTGCATTTAATAGGTGACCCAGGAGTGCTAAAATGCTAGGAACCAGGATTGTTTTCATACTCAAATGATGTCACCCAATTCTAGTTGTCTCTCTTTCAGCTGTGAGGCTAGCAGTGTTTCATTTATGTCTCCTTTCCTGGATGGCTAATAACAATGGCTCCCAGCATCATATTTTCACATGGCAATATAAAAGAGTTGCTTTTATTCAATATAAAAGGGCTGAATAAAAGGGCTGCATTTATTCGCATGCTCCTCTAACATAGGAAGAAAAGTTAGAAGCTTGTAGCAGACTTCTCCTGGCATCTTATTGGCTGGTTGATGTCATATGCACATTGCTAAATCAGTCAATGATGAAGGAAATGTGATTACTGTGATGAGCATAAAATAATCACTTCTCTTTTTGGAACTGGGAAGGGCTCGAAATTGTTGTTTTTGAGAAGGAACAAAGAATAAAGAATGGACATGGGCACATGGGCACATGGGCAGGAGGCAGCAATATTTGCTGCAGGGATTCACTGGAGAATTCTGAGCAGATGATTTCATTTGAGAATCAGTCTACGGTGACTTTTGGTAGAAAGTGAGGAGCAGCAAGCTTTTTCTGTCATAGTAAATGTTCAAGGCCATGTGACCTCTGTAATATATACTCAGCTCTGCCACTGCAATGTGGAAGTCACAGGCAATATGTGAGTAGGCATGGCTGTGCACCAGTAACACTTTATTTATAAACCTAAGTGGGATGGTGGTTTTTGCCTGTGGACCATTGTTTGCTGATTCTTCACAGAGAAGACAGATTGAAGGAAACCACAGAAAGACACTGGGAGAAAAGGAAGCTTTTTGCTTTATTGTCCTAGGATGAGCCCATTATGAAGTTTCCCCCCATTCTTGCTGAAATAAGCAGTGAGGAAGGCCAGGAATCTCCATGAAGTCAATTTAAAATATTGGGCAGAAGAGCTCAAAAGGCAATTCCTCAAACTGCTAAAAGTGGAGCTTCCTTATGACCCAGCAATACTACTTTTGGGAATCTACCCAAAGGACACAAAAACAGTAATCCAAAAGGATACATGCACCCGTATGTTCATTGCAGCACTGTTCACAATAGCAAAGGTATGGAAGCAACCCAGATGTCCAAAAATAGATGATTGGATCAAGAAGATGTGGTACATACACACAATGGAATACTATTCAGCATTCAAAGAAGATAAACACATGCAATTTGCAGCGACATGGATGGAATTAGAGGGAATCATACTCATACTCAGTGAAATAAGCCAGAAAGAAAAAGGAAAATATCGAATGGTTTCACTTATAGCAGGACTATAGGGAAACCAAATAGGAAAGAGACACTCAGTGGTGGGGGGGGGCAGAGCGGGGGCAGAGGGGGCCGGGGGGAGGGGAAGATAAGGGCACAAAAGGGAATAGAAAAGAATACAGGACCATGGAGATGGATCACAGGTGAATTGGTGGTGGGCTACCCAAGGGGAATACAAAATGTAAAAGACATAAATAACAACAATAAAAAAAAATTTAAAAATGTTAAATTGAAATTAGACAGTTCAAAAAAAAAAAGAAATAACCGTAATTATTGTGGGTATTTTTTTCCTGTGATACACCCCCAGGCAAAACCCCGTATTTGACTAGGTTAGCAGTAGCGGAAATAAAAAGCAGAGACAGAAAAGTGGTATAGGTAATATGACCTGGTGATAACTTAATGTAAAAACTTAGGGGAGAGAGAAATCTAAGTTTCCTTATGATGGGTTTCAACCTAAACTGACTAAATTTGAGCTGGAGAAGTTGTTTTGTGTCTCAGCAAAATTATTATACTGTCTTTTAACCACTCCGGTGGTAGGCATCTAGTCAGTCATGCCAGTCATGGGAAGTTTATGATGCTGATTCTGCTAATGATCCCAGTTTGTTTCCTTCTCAGAGGGTTTGTTCAGGACTATGGCCATTTATTACAGAATGCTTCGCTTGTAGCATTCTTGTACATTCTTGTAATGCTTCACTTGTAGCATTCTTGTAGCAAATTTTGATGAATTTTTTCATCAAAAATTTTTTGAAGCATTTTTCTTTACTTGCCTTTGATAAATATAAAGGAGGGGCCATATATTTTTTCTGCAAAAAAAAGAGTTCTTAATGCATTAATTGCCTACTAATAGTCATATTAATATTCCCTCTAGTGCAGCCTCCAGGTGCGATGCTGAAGGAATAGTACTTTTAAGCAAAACATCAGTCTTATACGTTTAATATTCTGTATTTTTAAATTGAGATTTAAAATGTATTTTACTTTTTTCTTTTCTAGTGGATAAGAGTTTTGAAGAAAACGCCTTATGGAAGTAAGTTAATTTTATGGATTTTAAAAAATTATGTTATTAACTAAGGGCATGCAGAAAAAAGGGAACTAACATTTGTTGAGAATTTTATTGTGGACTAGACACTGTATTATGTGCTTAACATTTGTCATCTGCTATCTTGATCTCAGTGGTTTTGCAAAGCAACTGTGCTGCTACAGCCTACATTTTACTGATTAGCATCTGTGTTTCAGGAAGTCTGATTAATTGGCCCACCATGCTGTTGTTAGCAAGGTTACTGACTGTAAATTCACCATCAGTCTCCCTGGCTCCCAAATCCATTCTCTTGTCCCTCAGCATGAATTGAGAGGTATAGATATTCGTGTGAAGAGACACATCCTAATGAGATCAACTCAGAAAGTTCAATGTAGTTATGTGTTAACTTTAATTTAGTGTTTTCCTAAGAAGCCTGGTAGTCTGAGCATTTGTGGCAATATGTTGACAATAGCAGTGGTAATGAATGCCTTGTTTTTTTAAAGATTTATTTATTTATGCATACAAGAGCCAGGGTGCAGGCCAGAGGCATAGGGTGGTGAGAGGATTTACCATATACAGAGTGGGGAGCAGAACAGGTGGATCTACTGAAATACACTGCTGAGGGGAGGAGCAGTGGGTGAGACAGGAGAGCTCTGCTGTGCCATGTGGGTCAGCTCCCTGGCCAGGGATTGAACTCATGCTGCCAGGAGCTTCATAGTGCTGAAACTTAACCCCTTGTGCCACCATCAAGGTGTTTAGGGCAGATCTCAGCTATCATTGGTCATGGGAGTATAGGTTTAATCAGTCTGGTCTTCTTAGGTTTAATGAAATCTTCCCTTAGATGAATTGTTTTTCTGTAAGTGAAGAACATCTGTGGCCTACGCAGGGTTTATGTATTAATCATGTTACACTAATTGAATTCAGTACCTATTTAGTTATTTCTGTTTAGTGACCTCCCAATCTAATTTTCTCCTTAGGCAAGTGCCCTTGGCTAGTTTGATGTTCTACTATTAGGCTAGAGATGACTGAACTACATATGTCTAGGATCAAAGGCTGGTGTCTTCTCATCTCCCCCTCTTTTCCCAACACACTGAACCCCATGTGCATGTAGGGTTGGACAGGGTTAGGATTGACTGTCACATCAGTCATGGAGCTTCTGTTGGGTGGTTGGTAACAGTCCTTTCTTGGGAGTGGATGGATAAGGGCCATTGAACTTATTTTCCAGAAGTAGGGAAATAGAGTTCCTACTCCTGGACATTTGAGCTCATCCTTGTTTCAGTGATCTGTTTTTTCATAAAGATGTAAAGGCTGAAGACTGCCAGGAAGTCTTGTAGAAGAGTGATTTGGGAGTGGGAAACCAGCAGGAGGAAGAATTAGACATTATACAGGGAAACAGCCATAACTGCCAGGATTCTCTTTTTACAGTCGTCTCCCTCTTTGGATATCTGAGTGCCTTCAAATGTTTTCAATGTTTGGCTAGTTCATGAGAACCTGAATAAAGTAGGGCTTACATAAGAAACACAATCAGACTTTGTAATTTTTAATTTTTAATTTCTCTGGGATTAGTAATTATTCTTTGACTTTTGTAAATTTAACTTTCAAACATTTCAGGAAGCTCCCTGTACACATTTAGGAGTAAAGGAAAGGAATGAGAACTTCTTAAGAAGTTGTTTCCATGCTGGAAAGCTAAGACTGGCATTTTTGACTGATACAGAGTACTCTTTGATTCAGGGACAGATGGCGGAGAAGGAACTGTGTATCTTTCTACCTTGTTTTAAGTCATCAGGTTTGTTCCAGTTCAGGTAGCAAAAGTTAGATTACCCATTTGTTGGATTTTCAGCTTAGCCTTCAGAACTTTGGGTGAAAATACATTATTGCCAGACACTGGCAATATATGGACTGTCACTTTTTGTTATGGTCACTAAGAATGGATCTTTATAGGGTATTTCACAGGTGGGGAGAGGTAGAGGCAGAAATGGAAAGCTCTTTTAAAAACAGAGGCCAAATTTTAATTATATCAAGAGATTTTTATTTACCATATACGTAGTTGACATTTTACTTGATTTTTTTAAAATGTAGAAATGAAACAATTCATTTGTGTATGTATTTTATCTCTAAAATCTTTCTAGCAAACTTAGCATTGATGATTCCTGCCCTATAGCAAATGATACCCAGCCGGATTTTGAGACCCAGGTAAAGCGTTCTCCTGTGGAATTAATTTTCCTGCTCAGAATTTAGTTTCCATTTGGTAGTGTCTGTGACTTTCATTCATGTGTCACTGCTCCACCCTTTTTCTCTTTTCTTTTCCTCAGATATATTCTTTCTCTTTTTCTTCTTGTTGCAGGGCATGGAGAGGGGCACCCCAAGGCCCCCACATTTGTCTGCTCCAAGCGGGTTCTGCCTTCCCCTACATAAAGACAAAACAGACACTTAGTATGTAAGACCTTCAATAGAAAGTAACTTTAGTGCAAATAGTGTGTGATACAGAGACAATTAGTGTGCCATAAAGAGAATAGAAAGAATATAGTTAAAACAGTTTCCAACGAAACCCCCAAAGTTACCCATTCCCTTTTGGGGAAATGCCCAGTCAAACAGGGTTGGCCCAAAGTAGGACCACTGAAGCCCAAAAGCCTACCACAAAGTGTAAGGCACCTTCTAGTCTGTAAGGTTCCTTCTAAGGAACCACAGGAAAGGGGCAGAAAGAGCCAGGCAAGTCTGGAAGGAAAAGAGAAAAATCAAAATCAACATAAAGATTGACATTGTCAGCCTCCCCACAGGACTCTCACCCACATCTGTTTCAGCTGTATCCTTCCCCACGTCCCCCCAACTTCCTGGTACAAGTCCAAGGCCAAGAAATAAATACAGCCACTCTGCTCCATGTGCCTCCTCCAGGTCCTTCTTGATCTCCTTTCCTTCTCCCTGTTTTCTCCAGCTTCTCCTCCCTGCTGAGCTCCAACCTTTCTTGGGTTGAGCAGGGAACATGGAACTTCCCCTTTCTGTGGATGTCACACTGTTACATTCTGTCTATTGCACACAAATTATTGCACACTAATCATATTGAAGGTGTTTTGAACTAGAGTATGTTTGTTTTGATGCAATGAGTGTCAGAACCCATTTAGATCAGGCAGGTTTTGGGGATCCCTGGGTGTCCCTCCATGCTGCCTGCTAACATTAAGAATGCATTTATATTGTAAACAGGTAACTATAAATCGGAGACATTTGCAGGGGAGGGGGAGGAAGAGGGATCAAAACAAGGGTGGGAAGAGCACAAGAGACTATGGTGATGGTGCACAGGTGAATTGGTGGTGGGAGTTCAATGAGGACTACACCTGAGAGGAGAAAGCAAACATTATACAAAAATGAACAATGATGTAAAATATATATAAATAAATAAATTATACAAAAAAAGTAAAACTCAGGCCCTAAAAACCTTAATATAGATATTAAAACTGAAAAAGGATATGTATTGCAATTACTCAATTTCTGCTATTTAGAAGTTATTTTTCTGAAACCAAATCAAATCAAATTTAAAATGTGAGCATTTAGATACATGGCTATTCTTCCTAGCATAGCACAGAGCTCAAAAGGAAATCCTTAAGTAACTAACATACATGAAAAACAACCCAACAAGAATGATGTAGCCATTATTTTAAATGCCAATTCAGAAAAGAAAGCTAGGTAATGAAAACAATGCCACACTCTTCTAAATGACTTGATGCCCAGTGAATTGCTGGTCCCCATCCTGAGGGGGTGCACAGTCCCAAGAGCCCATGTGCACACCAAGACCCATTTCTGGGGGTTCTAGTATTTGCTACAGACTTAATTTGCTTAACTACCTTATCTTACCACTTGGTATAATTTGGTGTGAGCATTTCAATATTTTTGAGACTAAAAAGGAAGGAAATAAGAAAGCCTTTGATTTAGTCTTTTCATTAATTAAAATTTCTCATTAGGTAAATGAGGTTCTTAATCTCTATCCACTAAATGAGAAAATGAGTTTTTTCTTAAAGATAAAATATAGAATTGTGTTTTTCTGGAGAGATTCTGATTTCTCTTTTCATAATAGTATTTGTATGTACTGGACTCATGTATTCACCTCGAATGAAATCACAGTTTGTGACTCTTTTCTAATAAAGCTGCTTATTGTGGTACATTAATTGGAAGGAAAGATTTCCAACAAAGTATACGGAATTAATTCTGGAAAATGACTTCTGCTTTTTATATTATCTCCAGCAACATGGACATTTCATATTATTCTCAGGAAACTTTATTCACTTTAGCATTCATAGTTATTAAACGTAACATGTCAATTCTGATCTAAAACTCAGAAATTCAAGTGACTTGATTGTTCAGTCCCCTTCTTCCTTCCTTATGTGAATGTTGGGTTCTGATTGATAATTGCAGATATATTTAAAGACATTTAAACCTTCACTTTGGTTACCACTTCTGGGAATCTACCCAAAGGATGCAAAAACATTAATCCAAAAAAAAAAAATACATACACCCGTATGTTTATTGCAGCACTGCTTACAATAGCTAAGATATGGAAACAACCCAGATGCTCAAAAATAGATGACTGGCTCAAGAAGATGTGGTACATATACACAATGGAATACTATTTGGCATTCAAAAAAGACAAACACATGCAATTCACAGCAACATGGATGGAGCTAGAAGGAATCATGCTCAGTGAAATAAGCCAGAAAGAGAGAAAAATATCGAATGGGTTCACTCATAACAGGAATATAGGCAAACCAAATAAGAAAGAGACATTCAGCAAGGGAGGGGGAGAGTAAGGGCTCAAAACGGGGAGAAAAGGACACAAGCGACTATGGTGATGGATCATGGGTGAATTGGTGGTGGGTAATCTATGGGGAATACACAATGTAAAAGATATAAATAATAATAAAAATGTTATTAAAAAAACAATAAAAACCCAAAATGCCACTTAATTCATAATCACATAAAGAATCCATAGTAACATAAGAATTTTTCTTTCACTATTTAAAACTTTGCTTTTAAGATTAGAATTTAGAGATGTTCTTGTCAGAGGGAGAGTAGATTGTGGTGGAGGTCTGTGGGTGCCTTGGAACAAAGTGTGGTTTGACATAAAACCTGAAGGGTGTGGTCCTAAGCTTCTAAATCATATGCAGGGTTATAAACCAGTGTTGCTTCAATTAAAGGTAAATAAATAAATTGGAAAGAAAAAGAGAGGTGGTCTTTTAACATTTTGAACTGGTGTTATATAAATACTTTTATTAAGCTTGAAAAAAGGCACATTACTATATTCCAAAAGTGAATATTTGCATAGACTCAGAAAAGTATATTTTATATCCTTGAAACAAAGTTTGAAATATGTAATTGAAACATTGAATCCCATGTTTTCTCCCCTGCTCTTATTTTTATTTTCCATATTTCAGAGTTCTGTGTAGGTTTGCATTATTTAATTCTACCAATTTAGTATATTTTACAAATATGTACCTTTATAACATCATATGATTAAGTTCACTTACTCCTGCTCCCAATTTATTTTTCTAAATCTTTCTTCTAAATCCTATCAGTGCTTCAAATTTGATGGGTTCTAGACTGCAGTCACTATTCCTTCTGATCTTTTTCTTTTTCCTGGCTTTTTCATTCTTTACACTGTCCTTTGTTTTTCCTGACCTAGTAAATAACACCACTCAAATCCAGAAGCAGGAAAATCCTGGATTCCAGCCCCCCTGGGAAACACCGTATCCGCCACTTGTGAACTGACAGCTTTTACCTGCTTGCCTTTCCCCCCATCTTATTACCGTAATTTACTTCTCACCTGTAACTGTGAAATGAACCTTTCTAGTTTTGCTCTCAGTGTGTCACATTTACAATGCGGCCGGAGTAACCAAAATATAGGTGTGATGATATATGTGGCGCCTCTGCTCATTTAGTGGTTGCCCCTGGCAAGAAGGAGAATGTCCTGTGCTAGAGGGACACCTGCTCTCTCGGGTTTGTGTCTGGTTCTCAGCTTTTATTTCTTCATCACAGTCCCCATCACTCTGTTCCAGTGTCACCACATTACTTTGATGCCCGCATTTGCTATATTGTTTCATACCTCATTTTTTTGCTCTTACTGCCCCTTCTAGAATGCCCTTCACACCCTTCCCTCTGTGCTTTATCTTTCAAGAAACAGCCCAATGATTGCACCATTTCCTGAGCTTCCCAAGTACAATGGAATGTTCTCTCCTTGTGCTCTGACGTGCCTTATTCACTTCAGTTGTAGAACTTGTGACTGATATTTTCCTGCTCTTATTTGTTTCCATCTCCATTCTTCCTAAAGTATAGGATAGAATCCATCTTTCCCTCTTTTCAGCTGCTCCCAAGTGAGGGTCTATGATCTGACTGATAGAGTAAATCTTTGTTGTTATTGACTAAGTGGATGAATATGAGGTTTTCTAAAGTTGGGATTTTACGTTGTTTTTATAGGATGGAGCCACAAAGCCAGTAATTGGAAAAAATGAAGATATTGGCAGTGAAAGTGCTCCACAACAGCGCACTAATAATTACAATTTGACTTACATTGATGGGAGACACAAAAATAATAGTAATGGTAAGTTAATGAATATCTCTAAATTTTTGTCCTGTGTTTAAATGGTAATATAAACAAATCTTAAGTGTAGTTCTATGTTTTAAATAGATTTTTTTTATTTATGCATACAAGAACTGGGATGTAGGCCAGAAGTACAGAGGGTGAGAGGATTCACCAGAGACAGAGTGGGGAGCAAAACAGATGGATCTACTGAACTACACTGATGAGGGGAGCAGCGAGAGGCAGGAGAGGTCTGCTGCGCCAAGTGGGAAGCTCCCTGGCGGGGGATCAAACTCATGCCACAGTGGCTGGCAATAGTTGGATACTAAGACTTAATTCCTGCACCACCAGAGAGACCCTGAAGTGTAGTTCTAAATATAACCTCCACTTCTTTTAAATAATTTTCATTTTGCTATCTTTCTTCATATGTATCCCAGTTACTGCCAACTTTTACCTCCTAAAGATCAACTGCCTTCTGAAATTCCTTTCTGCTTCCATTTTTTAAAAAGATTTATTTATTTATACATACAAGCTGGGGCACAGGCCAGAGGCGTGGGGTGGCGAGAGGGTTCACCAGAGACAGAGTGGGGAGCAGAACAGGCAGATCAGAAATACACTGCTGAGGGGAGCAGCGGGCGAGGCAGGAGAGGTCTGCTGCACCATGTGGGATTCTCCCCGGCTGGGCATCGAACTCGCATCGTGCACTGCCGACAGCTCCACAGCGCAGTGCTCAACTGCTGCGCCACCAGGGAGGCCCTCTGCTTCCATTTTTATTTAGTTGAAATATTCATGAAGAGAAACTTGTATATGTTTTTAAAATTCATGTTCTCTTGTATGACTCTGACTGCATTTTCTAGACATGATGCCAGCATTAGGATTAGAAGAGGAAGATATACAGTTACCTTCGGATCTTGAGGTACTGTCTTCTATTAGCAACAGTTTTAAATATAAGCACTGAATGGTGTTAAAGCATAAAAGAAGATGCTTTGACTTTGTCACCTTTGCATTTGCCATAAAATTATTTCCTCAAAGACTTTAACCAATAATTAATAAAATAATTATGTGTTAAAAATACTTCTACATTCTATAAGTCTGCTAATTGGCAAGATTCAGTTAATGAAGCCAGTATAGTATAGTACCATAAGTGGAGGCTTAGATGTCATGAATTAAGTTGATCTAAAAACTAAAAAAAATTTCTGGTCAACTTACGGCAAAATTCATGATTCTGTGTTATACATGATTATGGTAAAACAACTAGTGAGATTCAGAGAGAAACAGCTTCCATCATAGTTTTTACAACTTATTTGAAACAATAGTGCTTGGATATTGAATATACTGTTTTATTTGGATCATCAAGTAGTTCTGCAAGGAAAATTTCAGGACAAGAAAAAGTACAAGGAGTAGTCATAAGTATGTGGGATTATAACAACAACAACTTGGTTTAGTTGTGTTTTAATAAGTGAAAACCATTTTGCTTAGTTAAAATAGAGTGCACTGAGCAGTTATATGACAGCCATACTTGTGGGAAAGTACATGCAATGTAACAATGGCCTACGGTAGGGTGACAAGTTTCGGGATTGATGAGCAGGGCCAGCTCCCTAGATAGAGGCAGCTGCTGCATGCGGAAACCAGCACGCATTTGGATTCAGAAGACGTTAGCCTTCTGGCTTTGTCACTTACTAGCCACAGAATCTTGGGCAGTTTTGTTGAAGCTGTTTGAATGTCAGTTACTTCATATATAAACATAATAGTCATACCCACCACACAGGTATGTGTAATGAACAGATGTAGTAACAAATGTCAAAGCACTTAGTAAAATCTAAAGGGTACTATAGAAGATGAAGACAATATGTTCACAGTGCTATTTAGTGATGTCTAAATACTAAGGACGTCTTTTTTTTTTTAAACGCAAAGGACAATAAAAATGGCAGCAATATCAAGAGAAAAAGGAAAAGTTAAACTGGCCATTTGGATTTCTAATTCGGGGTATGTTAAGTTTCAGCAGGCTATTAGCAGAGATGTCTTCTGCCTTAGGTATACAATGATTTGTTACTTGAAATCTTTTGGATGAGATTTTTAATGTTTTGACTAAAAGTATCTCAGACAACAACTATGTGTCTGGCACTTAGATGCTGAATGTATAAGTTGAGGGGTAGAAATGGCAGGAGTAGAAAAATTAGTAAACAATCCATTGTAAGTCACACTATTGTGAAAGGCCATAGTGTAGTCCTCATACCTCCTGGGCAGCATCCACAACATGAGACTCGCTGCGGGAACTCCCTTGTACAGGGGGGCGGCAGCGCCCACATAGCACTAAGCAGAGTCTGTGTTACATGAGCAATGGGAGGCGGGTTTACATAAAACTCTTCAGTGAGAGGCTGGCGGTCAGCCCTGGGGTCAGTGACCACTAGAACTCTCGGCTCCTGGAAGTCTGCCAGGATCAGGTCAGTGAAGCCTCCAGAGTGAAGAGACCAGCAACACGAGTGGCTCCTGGCAGGAGGAAACTCAAGCACAGCTGGCTGAGGAGGTGACACTGTATCAGCCCAGGTTTCAATGACAGCATAGCACAAGGCACCTGTAGAAGCTTCTCGCAGGGTCTCTTCAGAATGACGCTGTAAGTGCCATCCTTTTCCTTTTGTACATGTGCTGTTCCATTTGGAAGTCAAGGTTAGTACCACCTAAGTGGGCTCTTGCTGCAAGGAATGTGAGGACACACCCTCCTCCATTTGTGGGACATCAAGGACTCCAGACATCATGAACGTTTTCCTTTAAGTTACAAGCGGGAACCTCGGACAAGGCCATTGGACCCCTCTGTTGGCAGTGCAGAAAAAGCAGCAAAGCATTCCTAAGTAACCCATGTGTTAAATGGAGCAATAAAAATGACACAATATTTATAATAAAGCATAATATAAATACGATACCAATGGGATACAGTTAAAAGTGGTGCACAGAGGGAAATTTCTAGTGTTAAAAGACTGAATTAGAAGAAAAGAAGTTTTTTTTTTTCTAGGCATCTTTCAAAAAAGTACAATAAAAGGAGCAAGTTAAACTCAGGATATAAGAGGAAGAAAATATATTAAGAAAGTTTAGGAGTTAATGAAGTTGAAGACATATACCAGAGGGCCAGCACAAGTAATACTGATAAATATCTAGTAGAAACTATAAAAAATGAGAGGTGATAAAAATCATCAGCATCAATGTCCCACGGACTTTAAAAGAAGATATTATGTGCAACTTTATGAGTGTAAATTTGCAAATGTAAGTGTAATATATAAGCTGATAGAAGAGAAAATAGGAAATCTAAATAGTGTATTTTCTGTTAAAGAAATTTAAACTGTAATAAAACAGAAGCAACAAAACATCATCACAATTAAAATCCCAGTCCAGAACAACTCACTAATAACATTTCTAAACATTTCAGTTAGACTTATTCTAATTTATTTCTCTGAATCGAGAAAAAGGAAAATATCCAATTATGAGGCCAACATAACACTGATACCAAGTCCTGTCCAGGATATTTCAAAAAAGAAAACTTAAGGTCCAGTTTGTCTCATTTGCTTAAATGCAAAAATCTTCTAGAAAATAACCCCCAAATTTGGGTTTATTCTTTGAAGGAGTGCAATGTTGCTTGACACATATAATAATATAATTAATCACATGAATAGCACAAAGAGGAAAAAATTGATCTTGAAAGATCCAGAAAAAAAATTTAACAACATGTGACCCCTATCTTTGACTTAAAAATAACTCCTAGAAAATAGGGCTCACTGGAGATTTCCTCCATTCACAAAATATCTACAAGAAGCAGCATGTTCTGTGGTGAATCATAAAAGTGTCCCTGACAATTGAGAAGGGGAGAACAATGTCTGACGTCACCAATGTCTGACTTCAACGCTTTACTGGAGGAGTTGTCACTCAGCCACCCCCAGAATTGGGACATTTCAGGATCTGGCGACAGCTCTGGTCTCTGATGTTACTTCGCCCAAATCTTGCGCACTGTTGAGCTCCTGGTGACACAGGCCTTCATCTCTGTCTTCTGTTGCCCCGTGTCCTCTATTTGGTTTTCTCCTCCATGCCTGTCCTGATATTAACTCCTCTCTCCATGTGTTCACACCAAACCCCATGGAAAAGGTCTGTACTATCCCATGGGAAAACCACTGGGCAGAAAGGCAGAATATTTGCATAGCACCTACCCAGTGATTTCACTCCTGTGACCACCTCAGGGAAAATTTGTGCCTGTGTACAAGGAGCAATTAGAACAACCCTCAGATTGTTACCAGAACCAAGCTGCCTTAGCAGCTTGGGTGCCTGCAGGAGCGGTGGGGCCTCTTATCCCGCTGCTCTGGAGTCAGTTATGGCAGTTGCTCCTGCCCAGTAACTGCCGTTTTTTTGTATGGACCAATCAGGTGCTAGGAGCTGATGGGTCGGTCCAATCAGCTCCAGGATTGAACATGGTCCAATCAGACTTATGGATAGTACTCTGGGAGAGGATATAAGCCAGGACTGGAGGGACCGAGAAAAGAGTCAAGGGAGGAAAAAGGAAAAAGATTGGACCAAAGAGAGGGAAAAAAGAAGGAGAAGAAGAGGAAATGAAGGAAAAGATTGGACCTAAGAGGAGAAGAAAAAGATTGACACGACACGACCAACCCCCAGGAGAAGAAAGACGACGGTTCCAGACTCCGGAGAGAGAAGAGTCAGTTCCTGGCCTCTGAGAAGAGAAGAAAGAAGAAAAGAAGCACCAGCAGCCGCCCTCCGAGGAGGAAGAGAAGCTGAAGGACTCTGCAGAGACGGGGCCTCCGGTGCTGTCTCTGACGTCGCCTGAAAGGAGCCCCAGAGGCCTGCGCCTGGTGTCTCAGAGGCCTGTTTGTTGGCCTAACCCAGCACCTCCCAAGGAGCTGCCGTCCCTGATGCGCTCTGGGTGAGGCGGCCGCCACCTGAGGCTGCAGTGAGCTCTGTTTCCCCCCATTTGTACAATAAACCCCATGTTTGCTGTTGTTGTTCCTGTAGCCTGAAGTCTCCTGCAATTGTGCGCGCGGGTGAGAACCCACAGGCAGTGCCCTGTCCTCTCATCAGGCGCTGTCCTTTGTTGTATTTGGCCTTTTGGCCTTTTGGGGCATTTTGGTGGCTCTTGCCGCAGAGCCTGGGCATTTGAGCCCCGTTTCTGCCCGATTTCAGTTGGTGACCACGAAGGGACTAGACACCCCTTCTGCCTGCTTTTAAGATCACCGTATCTTTCTTCTATTATGGAAATTGATCATTTTTTGCTAGTTGAATGGATTAATAAATTGTGGAAGATTAATACAATAAAGCATACAATCATGAAAATAAATTGATACCTGCCTGCCATTTATTTATGGAACGAATAAAAATACATGTAAGTTACAGTAAATAATCTCACTTTAAGTGTTACTCATTAAATAGAACCCACAAATAAATCACCACTTGTTATAATATTTAGTGAAAATAAAGTGCGTGCAACATTTAAAATATGTTGGATTTTCTGGGTCTTTGTTATACTAAATGAAACAGTTTCAATAATATTTTTATACTCAGTACTATACAGTCCATGGTTTCTTATCATGCCACGTATCTTTTAACACTAAAAAAATTGTTACTGGAAATATTTTGAATTTATAGCAATTATACACATTAAAACACTTTCTAAATACATTTTTTAAGTCTTTATTTTGTTGGGGAGTAGAATGTAGAGTTAGGTGTTTTCAAGTTAATTCCTTGTTGAAATGTGCATGTCAGTTAGCATTTTGTCTATGAACATATTTTTGCTCAGTTTACAGAGTCAACCACCACCGGAGAGTAAAGATATATTTGATTTAGGGAGCATAGATGAGGTTTTCTATTTAAACAGTTTGGTTTTCAATACATGCTTCTCTTATTAAGGCTAATTGCATTTAAAGTTGCAAATTCAGATACTTTCTTAAGAAGGGATTAGGAAATCTTTATGCAACTCACTATGTAACAGGGTGGTCTCCACAGTAAGGTGAAGTTCCAGTTCCAGTTCGAAAGGAGGGTGGGACTCAGCAGGGAGGAGAAGCTGGAGAGAAGACTGGAGAAAGGGAGAAAGGAAGAAAACTGGGGAGCATGAAGGAGACCTGGTGGAGGCACATGGAGCGGAGAGACATGTGAAGAAGGTGCTCTTGCTTCTTAGTTTTGGGTTGGTCGAAACAGATGTGGGTGAGAGACCCAACAGGGAGGCTAACAATGGCAGCTTTTATCTCGATTTTGATTTTGCTCCTTCTGTCCCAGACGTGTTTGGCCCCTCTTGCCTCTTTCCTGTCGGTCCCCACCAGGAGGTGCCTTAGACTTGTTGCAGGCTTTCTGGCCTCAGTGGCCCTGCTTTGGGAAAACCCTGTTTGGCTGGATATTTACCCAGGAGGGGATGGGTAACTTCAGATGCTTGATTTGAAAACTTGATTCTTTGTTGCACACTAATTGTATTAAAGTTCCTTTCCATTAAAGATCTTACACTCTAGAGTATGTTTTATCTTGATGTGGCAGATGGTGGAACGTATTTATAAAAGGCAGTTTTGGGGGTTCTGGGGTGCCCCTCTCCCTATCTGTTACAGTTACTGATTTTAATTTTAACAGAGCATTTCTTGGAGTATTCCAGAGAAATATGATGATCATTTATCTGGAGCTACAGATCAAAGAGAAAAAAATATGTTAAGTGGACAAGTAGAAGGTAGGAAGTGTATTTTATAAAAATACTCATTTGACAGTATGCTAATTTTAACCACAAATTTATATATAGTCTAGTAACCAAAGAAAATCACTTACTAAATACATAGTAAGGAAAATGAAAAGTGAAGAGGAAGTTGCCTTATCAGGTGTCAGACTCAGACTAAATTGAAAGTGCCCCTAAGAAGCCAGATTATTAATTATATTTCCAGATGCTCTAAGACCTAAGGAAAGTCAGGAAATAAGATAAAAAGAGGGAATGAAGAACGAGAAAGGGAGAGTGAGTCAGGGAGTGAACGAAGGAAAAAGAAGCAGATGGAAGGTGATAAAATGCTGTGGTAATAAAAATAAAGGTGTCAAAATGTAGGAAGTGAGTTTCAAGTACTAAAGCTTATCAGAAATATAACAAAGATTTACCCACTCTTACTATTTTCCTAACTGTTGGGAAGCCCGGGAGGGCTGAGGCACCTGATGATGCATAGCTGTTTTATCTACCATGGATGAACATTAGCACATGTGGTCAGCTCTACATGTAGATGCTTTAATGCCATATAAAATGATGCCACATCATAGGATAGTGTCATATAGGCCAAAATAAGAGAATTAAAAACTAAAGAGAGCAGCATCAGTTATGAGGCAATTAAGGAAGCAATGACTCGATAAAAAGTTCATTGGAAAGTATATGACTTCTAATGCAGTTTCAATTTTGGGGAAGTGGTAGTGAGGAACTTGAGACTAGATTCCAGAAGGGTAAGTTAAGGTACAGGTTGTGAAAGCCACCTCAGTGTAGAAGGTCTCTCAAATTTTAATGAACCACCTGCAGACCTTGTTAAAAATGCACATTCCGAGCAGTGGGCATGGGATCCTGCATTTCTGACAGGCTCCCAGGTGAAGCTAATGCTGAGGATGTGCCGCTCGTGCTAGGAGTAGCAAGGATGTGGCCTGCCCTTTAGCGAAGTCCAAACTAGTTGTTGGCTAGTTAAGTCATACAGGATCAGGGAAAAACCCTTTTTTTTTTCTGATCACCTTTATAGCCAGAGGGAAACAAAGAGATGAAGAAATAAAAAGTATAGATGTAAGATACTGCTGCTAAAGAAAGGAGAGAGCTGAAGTGGTGGAGTAGTCCATCAGAAGTCTGGCAAGGGGAAAGAATTGAGACCACAGATCAAGAAATTACTTTTGAAGAGGAGGGAAGATGGTGAAGGGCAGGAGGGAGGAAAAGAGTCTTAGCTTGGTGATTTTTTAAAATTTTGCTTATAATTTCAATTTATTTAAAGTTCAGGACTTTTTTCACCAAAATTTTATTGATTTGCCATTTGTTTATAAAAAGAATGTGTAAGTTTTGGAATACAGCATCACACCTCAATGCAAATATCTGTTACATGCTTCCCCAGTGCCAAAACACTATCACTTCCTTCCCACAACACCCTCCTCCCACCTTCCTTGCTAGTAACCATTGTAGTGTTCATAGTCTGATTGACTTTTTGGTTTTTGTCGCCTTGTTTACTTTTGTTATTTATATTCTAGAAATGAATGAAACCATCTAGAACTGTCTTTTCATTTTCTGACTTGTTTAAATATCTCTGATCCATCCATTTTGTCCCAAAAAGCTTTATTTCATCATTTTCAATAGCTGAGTGTATTCCATTGGGTATATATTTCACAATTTCCTTATCCAGTTGTCTGCAAATGGGTATTTATATTGATTTCAGGTCTTTTGTGAATAACACTGCTACAAACATAGAGGTGCATAAATCTTTTCAATTAGTGATTTCATATTATTTGGATTGGTACCTGGGGGGAATATTGGTACCTGGGAGAGTATTTCCATTTTTTAAAAGATTTATTTATGCTTATAAGAACTGGGGTGTAGGCCAGAGGTGTGTGAGGGGTGTGAGGATTCGCCAGAGACAGAGTGAGGAGCAGAACAGGTGGATCTACTAAAATACACTGCTGAGGGAAGCAACAGGTAAGACTGGCTAGGGATCAAACTCAGGCTGCAGTGGCTGGTAATTGCTTGATATTACTGAGACTTTAACCCCTGTGCCTCCAGGTAGACCCTCCATTTTTTTTATTTTTATAGAATTTTCATACCATTTTCCATAGAGATTGAATACTTTGCCTTGGATTTGAGTCCCCAAATCAATGTTCAGGAGTGTATAACCTATGCCTTCTTCTGTATAGAAGTTTGAGATCTGATATTCAAGTCTCTA
This sequence comes from Scalopus aquaticus, assembly GCA_004024925.1. Taxonomy (NCBI): domain Eukaryota; kingdom Metazoa; phylum Chordata; class Mammalia; order Eulipotyphla; family Talpidae; genus Scalopus; species Scalopus aquaticus. Next base: position 1,247 of record PVIJ01020084.1, on the reverse strand, counting down.
TTTTGAGTTAATTTTCGTGTGTAGAGTTCAATAATGATCTAATTTCATTTTTTCATATGACTGTCCAAGTGTCCCAATACCATTTGTTGAGGAGGCTTTCCTTTCTCCATTATTCTTTGTTCTTTTGAGTGGGTTTATTTCTGGGATATTTTGTATTTCCTTTGTATGTGCTTCTGTTTTTATTCCAGTACCATACCCTTTTGATTACTATCATTTTATAGTATAGTTTGAAGTCAGGGCCCACAACTCCATTTTTCTCTCTCTTCTCTCAGGATTGATTTGGTTATTGCAGGTCTTTTGTGGTTCCATACACATTTTTGAAATTTTCTGTTCTTGAAGACTGTCCTTGGCATTTTGATAGTATTGCATTTGGATCTATAAATTGCTTTAACTAATATGGGAATTTTAACAATGTTCTTCTGATCCATGAACATAGTATATTTTTCATTTCTTTGTGTCATTTCTTTTGACAATGCCTTATAGTTTTTTTTAACTTATATATATATATATATATATTTATTGTTATTTGTGTCTTTTACATTTTGTATTCCCCTTGGGTAACCCACCACCAATTCACCCGTGATCCATCTCCATGGTCCCTTGTGTTCTTTTCTACTCCATTTTGTGCCCTTATCCTCCCCTCCCTTTGCCCCCCCTCCACCCGATGAGTGTCTCTCTCCTATTTGGTTTCCTTATAGTCCTATTATAAGTGAAACCATTCGATATTTTTCTCTTTCTTTCTGGCTTATTTTGCTGAGTATGATCCCCTCTAATTCCATCCATGTCGCTGCAAATCGCATGTGTTTATCTTCTTTGAATGCTGAATAGTATTCCATTGTGTATATGTACCACAACTTCTTGATCCAGTCATCTGTTTTTGGACATCTGGGTTGCTTCCATACCTTTGCTATTGTGAACAGTGCCACAATGAACATACGAGTGCATGTATCCTTTTGGATTGGTTTTTGTGTCCTTTGGGTAGATTCCCAAAAGTGGTGTTGCTGGGCCGTACGGAAGCTCCATGTTTAGCAGTTTGAGGAATTGCCATACAGCTTTCCATAGTGGTTGGACCAGTTCACATTCCCACCAGCAGTGTAGAAGAGTTCCTTTTTCTCCACATCCTTTCCAGCATGTCTTGTTGCCTGTATTTTTAATGTGTGCCATCCTCACAGGTGTGAGGTGGTATCTCATAGTGGTTTTGATTTGCATTTCCTTGATTATAAGTGATGTTGATTATTTTTTCATGT
>PVIJ01020083.1:0-21829 GCA_004024925.1 Scalopus aquaticus | reverse complement strand
AGGTCCATGTGGTCTAATTCTCTATTTAAAGCTATTGTACCTCTGTTTATTTTCTAATTGATCTGTTCATTGGTGAGAGTGGGGTGTAGAAGTTTCCTACCCCAAATGTATTTTTCCCAAGCTCTCCAAAACAATTGTGTTTGCTTTCATTATTGATAATTGTTGCCTAGTACATTTTATTGCTCCACATTGGGTGCATGTAAGTTGATGACTGTTATGTCTCCTCGATACTTGGTTCCCTTAATCATTATAAAATTCATTGGTGTATAGTTCATAATAATCTCTTATGAACTTTTGCATTTCTATGCCATTTTAAATTTTTTTCTTCTTTCACTTCTAATTCTATTTACTAATGTTTTCAATCTTCTTTTCTTTTAGCCTTGCTAAAGGTTTATTGATTTTGCTTATCTTCTCAAAGAACCAAGCTTTGATTTCATTGATATTTTTATGGTTCCTTTTGATTTCTATTGAATTTAATTCTGCTCCTGTTGTTATTATTTCCTTTCTTGCACTAACTTTGTGTCTCCTTTGTTCCAGTTTTTCAACTTTGTTTATGTATGATATGTAATTGTTTATTCGAAGTTTTACTTGCTTCATAATATGGGACTGTGTTGTAATTATATGCCCTCTTAGACCAATTTTTCTTCCTCTAATACATTTTGATAGTTTGTATCCTTGTTTTTATTGGTTTCTAGGATTTTTTATTTCTACTTTAATTTCCTCTTTAATCCAACATACTGAGCATATGTTTTTATTCTCTGTGCATTTAAGGCTTGTCCTTTTGCTTTAAAAAATGTTGATTTTTAGCTTTATGGAATTATGATCTGAAAGAGTACTTAGTATGATTTGAAAATCTGTAGTTTTACTGAAAATGTATATCCAAAAATATTCTATTTTTTAATATTTTCCATATGAAGTTGGAAAAAAGGTATATTCTTTAGTTTTGTTCAGAATATTCTGTAGATGTCCACTATTTGGACTAGCTCCTCATACAAGCCAATTATTTCATTACTTATTCTCTGTCGTTGTTATGTCCCTAGTTGTAAATGTCCCTAGTTGTCCCTGGTATCTCTGTATTGTTGTCAATATCACCCTTTAGTTCTATTAATAATTAGCATAAGTATGTCTATACTTCATAATTTGGTGCATATATATTCATAACTGTTATTTCTTCTTGTTGCAGTAGGCCCTTAATTGCAATGCAATGTACCTTTTAAAATTGGAAATCTATTTTATCTGACATAAATGTAGGTATTCCTGACTTTTTTTGATTGACATTTGCTTATTAGATTTTCTTCCATCCTTTATAAGTCAGTGCTTATTTATGGTGGTATATATATTTATATATTTATATTTATATATATATTTATATTCACTCATGTTAAATTCACTCATCACTCTGTACTGTTTAACTTATGAATTCCACAATTAACTTTAAAGTGATTATTCAGACATAAATACTTACTTGTATTTTGTTATTTTTATTTTTTATTGTTTTAGTCTTTTTATTTTTTTGACATCTTGCATTTTTGTTTTCGTTCCTTTAACATTGTCTTATATGGTATTTCTATTAACTTTTTATTCAGATGTTCTACTAAGGGTAATGTACACTAGTGTATTTTTGTAGCTTATTGGAGAGTATGACCTTAAATTTGTTCTATGAGTCACATTTTTCTCTCTACACTCTGTATAATTCAGATATCTGTACAATCTATATTTTAATTGTTGCTTTAGAGTAGTCCCTTTAGTATTTCTTTCTGACTTGGTGTTTATAAATTCTTTTGATTTTAACTTCTCAGTAAAACTTTTCCTGCTTTTTCCCTTGAATGATAGGTTTTTAAAACGTTTTTAATTGAGTTAACATTGGTTTACAGAATATATGAGATTCAGCTGTAGTACTACATACCTACAGAATATGTTACTACAACCAGGGCACCCATATTTACCTACCATAGTCAATTGGACACCCTCCATGATCTTCACTCTACCCTACCCCAACATCTCTGGTATACTCAATATCTGCAATCTCAATATCTCCTATTCTAGTTAGATTTTTAGGGTTTATTATTGATTTGGTTTTGTCTGACACTGTTTTGATTTTATGTTTTCCACTACAAAACCCCTGTTATTGTATTTTTCTTCTGAACGGTTTCATTTTGCATTATCCCCTCCAGTTCCAACCACGTTGTCACATATGGTAAGAATTTTTTTTTTTAATAACTGAGTAGCATTTCATTTTGTATGTATGTCACATATTCATAACCCATGCATCCATCCTTGTGTACTTAGGCTGTTTCTGTAACTTACTATTGCAAATAGCGCTGCAATGAATATGTATCCCTTCAAATTAGCTATGACATTTCTTGGTAAATACTGAGGTGTGGAATTGTTGCATTATAGGTTATCATAATTTGAGAAACCTACATACCATTCTCTGTGGAGGCTGAGTCAGTCTGCATTTCTCCCAACAGTGTGGAAGAGTTCCTTTCATCCACACCTTTGGCAACATTTGTTTCTGGAGTTTTTTATATAAAATGTAGAAGTTTTAAAATTTGATGTAGACCCATTTGTTTTTATTTATTTATTTTTTGTTTCTCTTGTTGATAGAGACTATTCTACAAAGACATACTGAATGAAGTCAATGTTGTGGAGTGTTCTGCCTATGTTTCCTTCCATTATTGTATGACTTCATATCTTATATCAAAATCTTTAATCCATTTTATGTTAAATTTTGTGTAAGGTGTGACATGGTGATCTACCTTTTTTTTTTTTTTTTTTTTTCAAACGAGGCTGTCTATATTCCCAACACCATTTGGTTCCTTTGTTATACGTTAACTTTCCATATAATTGTGAAATTATTTCTGATCTCTTAATTCTATTCCATTGATTTGTATGTCTGTTTTTATACCAGCCTCATTCTGTTTTGACTGTTATTATTTTTGTAATATAGTTTGTAATCTGGCAGTGTGATACTAATGGTCTTATTTTCTGTCATGATCGTTTTGACTCTTTGGGGTCTTTTGTGGTTCCATATAAATTTCAGTAGTGTTTCTTCTAATTTTTTGAAGAATACCATTGAAACTTTTCAGGGATTGCATTGAATCTATTGCTTTGGGTAAGGAGACTATTTTAACAATATTAATTCTTCCAACCCATGAACTGAGAATAACTTTCCATTTCTTTTTGATTTCTACTTCTTTTATTTTCTATAGTTTGCATTGTATAGGCCGCTAACACCCTTTATTGAGTTTACTCTTTAGGTATTTATTTATCTTTGATGTAATTGTAAATGGGCTTATTTCCTTTATTATCTAAATTAACTTTTTAGCAGTATTTAGCATTTTTTGAGTATATTATCATGTCATCTGCAAAATATGATAGTTTTACTTCTTTTCCATTTTGGATTCTTTCCACATCTTTCTCTTGCTTAATGACTGTAATGCAGACTCCCAATTGTTTGATGAATAACAGTGGTGGAAATGGACAACCTTGTCTTATACTAGATCTTAGATGAGAAACTTTCAGTTTTTCACCATTTAGAATGATGTTAGCAGTGGGTTTGTCATATATGACCTTTACTATATTGAGGACTGTTCCATCTACTTCCAGTTTTTGAAGGATTTTTAATCATAAATATGGGTGAAAATTATCAAATGCTTTCTTTGCAGATATTGGTATAATCATATGATTTTTATATTTTCCTTCTGTTGATGTCATGAACTCCACTGATTGATTCTTGCATTTTTTTAAAAAAAAAAACAGGCTTGCATTGTTTGTCTTCACTCACCATGTAAATTCAGTACCTATTACAGAGCAAATATTTAATGAGTATATATTCAATATTGAGCAAACATAGAACTCTGGGAAAGGAGGTCATTCCGAATGCCTTATCTCAATAGTCAATGCCCAATTACTTTAAAGAGCCAATATTAATTTTTCTGTTTTCTATTTGTCAAATTAAATCATGCAAACGGTTTAATATTGCCATAATAAAATAAAAAATTCAATACAAATCTCTCAAATGAAAATATAGCTGCATATTATCATTAGAAAAAAAAAGCGCTTGAAAAAATCCAAGTCTGCTAAATAGTGAGCAATATGTGGTTGGTTATTTGGATTGCTCATTTTAACAAAGGATTTTTCTTTAAGTTATTTTCAATGCAGAGTCAATTTTGCCCCTCACACTGAGCCCTTTAAATGAAATTTAGTTCAGGCAAGTGTAAAATATGCACCATTTTTCAGGAGCCCAAGTATTGCAAAAGCTAAAAATAGATATATCAAATAATAATAAAATGCTAAACACTCTCTTGATATACAGAGTCTTGCCTAGTTGCAGACCTTTCCCCCATGTCAAAATGAGGTTATTGTGAGATGAGTTTTAGAATACTTATGAAGCTATACAATGCTTCTGGTCAAAGCTCTGAACAAAGCTTTGACACAAAAATAAAAGTTTACAATGATGGATTTTTCTTTTGCTCCCATTAGGTAAATTACTTTAAAAGGTAACTTTTTATCTTGATCTTCTCTCACTCAGTTATTTTTTACAATGTCATGAAAAGTAGTTTTTTCAAAGTATGCTGGACTTTTAGTTATTTTTATTTCATTGTCTTGGTGTTACTTCTACATTCTAATTTTTTTCACCACTGTGATCTCTTGTATCACTATGTCCTTTCCCTTTCTTATCCCTCAATATCCTTAGAGCCTCAGAACATTTGTTGATGTCCACTAATTTTTAAAATTATTTTATGTTATCAAATTTTCTGCTATGTAAAAGTACAATATTTGTCTTTCTTTTCTGACTTATTTTGTTGCAATAACACTCTCAAATTTCCTTAATTTTTTGAGGATGAGAGCCTTTCATTCATTTCTTATGACAACATAATACCCCATGTTGTGTATGAAACGCATCTTCATTTGTTTATAGCGGCTAAGGCTGTTTCCATGACCTAGCTATTGTAAATGATCCTGCTGTGACTTTTGTGGAACATATGGAATCCTTTATTGATGGTTTCATAATTGTGCTATGTGCCCAAGAATGAGATTGCCAGATTACACAGTATATACTTTTGTAATTTTAAAAGTTAAATCCAGATTGCTTTCCATAATGGTTTTACCAGTTCACATTTCCACTAATAATGTACTAGGGTTCCTTTTTCTCACATCTTCTCAGCACTTGTTGAGGTCTTTTTAATATGTGCCATTTTCATGGGGTGTGGTGTTATCTCATTGTAGCTTTAATCAGTATCTCTCTTATTAGAAGTGATGATGAAAATTTTTTTCAATGTCTTTTTGTCTTCTGAATATCCTCTTTGGTGAATTGTCTGTTCATATCCACTGCCGATTCATCAGTTGGGTTAGTTGTTATTTACTGCTTGATTGTACAAGAGTTACATTAACACCTATGCCACCAGGGAGGCTTCCAAGACTGGATCCTTTAAATAATTCATATTATTCAAGACCATTATAATTAGCAGGCTGGAGTGTAGCAGCCTGAGTTAACAGGGTATTCTGATACAACCTGTAAAATGTACACTCCATTCTTTTATTGATGTAGTTTTGAGTGGTTGCACACATATTTACTGTATTATGTATGGTAAACTTCCTATAGTTGATGTTATATTTTTAATGGAACAGGAAAAAATAAAACATGTAAATTAATGAAAACATAATTGCAATTCATACTTAAGCTCTATTTTCTTCATCTCCAGTTCTCAGAGCTTCATATATTAAAGGCCAACCTGCAGCATTGCATGGGAGGTATACACTTTTGTAGAAAGACCCTAAGATTTGACACCAAACACATTTAACATGACCAATAGTAGTTCTAGTAACATGACCAGTAGTTCTGGTAACATTTGGGCAATACTTAATTTCATCATTATATTTAATATTAACTTCATCATCTATAATATGGGTATAATTATGCCTGTCTTATTTGGCTGCTTTATAAATTTGATTAGATGATATTTGTAAAAAAAATACACACAATGGAATTTATAAAAGGTAAGTGCTATTTTCATTTGTATTTCTTTTTTTTTTTAAAGATTTATTTATTTATGCATACAAGCTGGGGGGTAGGCCAAAGGTGTAGGGGGGGAGGGTGAAAGGATTCACCAGAGACAGAGTGGGGAGCAGAACAGGCAGATCTATGGAAATACACTGCTGAGGGGAGCAGCAGGCAAGGCAGGAGAGGTCTGCTGCTCCATGTGGGAATCTCCCTGGCCAGGTATTGAACTCATGCTGCAATGGCTCTGGATAGCTTCATAGTGCTGTGCTTAACCCGTTGTGCCACCAGGGAGGCCCCTGTATTTCTGTTTTTCTAGTGAAGAATATTTACTTCAAGTTAAGTGGTCTCTTACTTTGCATGTAATATTAGAGAAGGCAAAACATCCAACTTTCTGTCAAGATCTCAATTTCTATCAAGAGAGGTTAGATTTTACCCAGAATAGTAATTTAGCTTGTTCTGTAAGTTTGAGATGAAGAGGAAGAAAACATTTTTAAAAAGTAGACTCTCAGCCTCCTTTTGCACTATGGCAATTTTCTTTTTTTTTTAAAAGGATTTATTTTATTTATTTATGCATACAAGAGCTGTGGTGTAGGCCAGAGGTATAGCAGGGTGAGAGGATTCACCAGAGACACAGTATGGAGCAGAACAGGTGGATCTACTGAAATACCCTGGAAGGGGAGCAGTGGGTGAGACAGGAGAGGTCTGCTGTGCCATGTGGGATGCTCCCTGGCAGAGATCAAACTCATGCTTCAGTGACTGCCATTAACTTGACAGTGCTGAGACTTAACCCCTTGCACCACTAGGGAGGCCTGCACCATGGTAATTTTCAACCATGATTGCCAGTTGGAACTAGCTGGGGAGCTTTTATAACATTGATGTACAGGCACACCCCAAACTGGCTAAATCAGAATATTTGAAGAAGTACTCAAGCTTTATCACTTTTTAACAGATTACTTAGCAATTCCCTTGGCAACCAGGATTGAGCATTATTGCTTTAAACTATCTCAGTTTGTCAAAATTATTTAATTTTATGTATTTAAAAACAGAATCTGACTGGTCCCTTACCCCACCCAGTTTATCAACCTTATTACTTGTTTCAGTTTAACCCGCTTTATTCCAATTGTTCTCACAGTGATGATGGTGAAAGGATAACAACTTATGTTAGAACATTTTACATGTTCCTGCACTTCAAGATCTGTATCATATATATTCTTATAGTTTTATCGTCTAGCACATGGCCAGGAAGAGAAAAGAGTGCAATGATTGCTTGTGTATTTGAAATACCCTTCTCATCTCCAGGCTAAATGTTATTTCAGTAAAACTCCTGGTGCAGTGTCAACATGAAAATATCATTAGCTTATGGAAAGAATATCTCCTTCTTTCAAAATAATATCTTTTCCCTGTATTACAGAATCAATGTTCTGGACATGCACATAAATTAGCATTTTCCCTTTTGAAATGTGGCAACAAAATGATTTTGAATGTGCCTTAATTGAGCTGTTTATGCTGGGTAAACTGTAATAAGCAGTGATTCCTACCCCAGGCACCTCAGGGAATAGAGGGGGAAATAGACAAAAGGAAGAAAGAATACAATGTTGAGGGCCTCCCTGGTGGCGCAGTGGTTGGGCGCTGCGCTGTGGAGCTGTTGGCGGCGGCGACGGGAGTTCGACGCCCGGCCGGGGAGATTCCCGCATGGCATGGCAGACCTCTCCTGCCTCGCCCGCTGCTCCCCTCAGCAGTGTATCTCCATCCATCTGCCTGTTCTGCTCCCCGCTCTGTCTCCGGTGAGCCCTCTCGCTGCCTGGCACCTCTGGCCTGTGCCCCAGCTTGTACCCGTAAATAGATAGGTCTTTAAAAAAAAATACAAAAAAAAAATACAATGTTGAGAGCAGATGTCAGCCAAGAGGCTGCTGGAGGTTGTCTCTGCTCTTGGATGGCTCAGCAGAGCTCTTTGACTCCTATCCTTCCAGGTGACCATCAACAAAAGCAAAATTTTATTAGCTTGATATTATATGAATAATTACATACATATGTTCATTTTATATTGGGATTTTTGCCTGAATTTGAACTTTCCACTATACCATAAATACCTTGCTGTGTGACTGGAAACACTAGTAAACATCATTTTAAATTGTCTGAATAATATACAACACAGCGGATTCACCAGGAAAAATAATAAATATATATATATATATCATTATATATATATATAATATATATGTATATGTATGTGTGTGTGTGTGTGTATATATATTTCTGTTATTGGACATTTAAGCTATTATTTTTTTTCTTTTTCTGAATAAATTCTACTGCAGTAAATACCTTTGTTTGAAACATTTTTTTCCCCCTTTTACTCATTTTCTCGAAGTCAGTTCTCAGGAATAGAATTAAAGGAGTTAAGAGTCTGACCTGTTTTCGTAAGATTGATACTGTGGAATTTTCAGGGATATGTACCATGTGCTCATGGCTCCTTCCAGAGGAAGCTGGGATATTAGAAATGAAGGCTTGAAGAAATTCTGCCTTCATTCTGTGAGGGGTCCTCTATCCACCCGGAACAAGTGACTGCGGAAGAGCTGGTATATTTGGAATCACAGTGTTTCTTTCTTGTCCCCGTCACATCCTCCTCCGCTGGAGCAGAAGGCAGGCTGAGACATGGCATTTCCTGACACTGCTGAATAGTGTGGTCAAGATTATGTTACCTGAATGCTTTTTTCAGACAGAGTGGATTCTGAAGCAACCCCCCAAATTACTTTCTTGCTTCTGTAGGAACCCAGCAGCTGAGGCTCCTTATACAAATATGCCTCTCCGAGTATTAATTTCTTGTTATTTCTTGACCCATTTATGGCATGGTGAGCTTATTTCTCTTCATTTGCTCCTAACCAGGATAACTATGCTCATACCCATGGGGTGCATAATTGTGATAAACATCATTAGGCAAGCTCTTAATGATTAACTTTCCAGAATAATTAAATCCCTTAATGTGATAGATAGCCTGCATGCCTACAGAGCAGATACTCTCTGCTGGTATCTAGAGTGTAATACTTGTTGCCTGTTGCCAAAAAGTAGATATTCTCAAATAAAGATCTAGACCTGTGACACTCTGAGCTCCTGAAGCTGAAGATTGATCTATGGCCTCAGGACAATGTAATGGCCACCATCTTCTGGCTGTGGATAAGGAATTCCGTATTCCACAGGCATGCTGGAAACTCTGGCTACCATCAGCATATCCACTGTCTCCCTTAAGTCCATACTTAACCATCAAGCTCTTCACCAAGTTATCTCACAAATACTTGAGATCCTTCCAACTTTGTAGATTTCCATTGACCCTACTCTATCTCAGGTCACATTAGCTTTCACCAAACCTCACACCAGCCTCAGTACTCTTTCGGCCTACAGTCAGGCCCTATACTAATCTTTCTCCACTTTGTAGTCAGTTTTCTTTCAGAACAAAAAGTTCAATTATGTCCTTCTCTGTGTAAAATGTTTTAGAGATTCACACAGCTTTCCCAGATGAGATCTAGATTTCATTCTGACTTATAAGGTGTATCATGATGTCCCATGACTTAGTTTTCTGTCCCAAGTTTCCAGTAGGAACATTTTTTCTTCCCCTCTTCAGTTAGGGAACTTCTCCTGAGTGCACTGGGCTCGGTTATTATGGTCCTGCTATATTTTTCTCTAGACCTCTATTTCTTCCACCTTGACGTCTGACACATTGTTTTATATACTTATTTATAACACTGGTAAACCTTGAGATCGTTACTGACTTAAAAAGGCCCTAATCTGTAGTATCTTGGTGTGCTGAACATGAAATAACCCTGAAAATTTTTTTATTAGCTCTTGTTTTGAAGATATTTCATAGAATTCATTTGATATGTTTCACCGTGTCAATTTATACAGTAGGACTGCAACAACATCCTAAATCAGCCTAGAATGATGTAATAGTGCATTGCATTGCGTAATACCATCACGCACACATCATCCAGAGTTGATTGCATCATTTTCTGATGCAGTGCAATACTACTGCCAGGCAGCTGCTGAAGTAAGCTGATGTCAGCAGTGCACTATAGAAAGCCCTTTTGGAAAGGTTGAGCACTAAAAATATCTCAAACTTTGTATGAGACAATTTAAGCTACTGTTCCATAGAACTGTTATTATTTTATCCATTTAGGCATAATACAGAACAGTAATGCCTCGAAAGTGTGTTGATAGCGTGGACAATTTCTGCTCTATTTGTGGGGAAGTGACATTTGCCAACCAGAAGAAAAGTATCACTTTTCAAGTGAAGAAGGCTTATCATTTTACTCTGGATGCAAGGTTGGTTACCAAGACAAGCCTTGGGCCCCACATATATGCTGTACTACATGTAAAACACATTTTCCCAGTTGTTAAATTGCAAAAGATCATCAGTGCCATTTGCAGTCCCCATGGTGTGGAGATAGCCAAGCAACCACATCAAAGACCATTACTTCTGCTTGGTTCCTCCTCTTTCCAGAGGAATAATAAAACAAAGAAGTCCAGAATAGTCTACCCAAACATTCTGTCTGCACTGAGACCAGTTCCACAGGGTGAGGGACTTCCTGTTGCAGAACCTCCAGCAGAATATGCTCTTGATTCATCTGATGAGGACAAGGGTGAGCCGAACTGTTCTCCTGTTCCATCAGCATGCAGTGATCCAGATTTTCACTGTGGTGCATCATCAACCCCACACAGACTAACACAGGAAGAACTCAATGACCTGGTTCGTGATTTGAACTTATCCTGGAACAGGGCAGAATCGCTAGGATCAAGACTCCAACAATGGAATCTTCTAGAAGAAAATGTCACAATTACATTCTATCGAAAGCGCCACCAGCTGTAGGAGCCTTTCTTCAGAAAGGAAAGTACTCTGGTCTTCTGTTCCGATATTGAGGGCCTCATGAATGCCTTAGAAATCACTCATGACTCACAAGAATGAAGACTATTTCTAGACTCTTCGAAATTGAGTCTTAAGGCTGTGCTTTTGCACAATGGAAACCATCTTCCACCTGTTCTATTCCTGAACAGCTGTACAAGAGACAAGCGAAGAAATCTAAGAAGTACTCTCTGACTTGATTTTTTACAAGTATTAACCACAGGCCTATTGCTATTGGCCTGCATTTCGTGATGTAAACAGCAATTTATTGCAGATTACAAAAAAAAAAACTAAAACCAAAATTAGAATTTGACTGTCATATTCGTTGAGCACATATAAATTAGTAGGAAATGACTAATTTTATTTCAGTAACATGACTTTTGTAAGAATTTGTTGACCAGTGTAATTTATCTCCAGTATTATTAAGGTCCCTGACTCATAGATGGAATCTAATAATTTTATCAAATGACTTTGCTTATAAGACACTTCACCCTGACCTGTATATATAAATACAAATTGACAATGAATGATAAAAAACTAAATAATATATTCATATTCATATCCCTCATGCATTTTTTATATCCTGCAAACTAAAAAATTCAATAATCATAAGCAAGTATAGAAAGAATAAATAAGTTAAATTTGTACAGATCCATAAGATACTCTTTTTCTGAGTGAAAAGTTTTCCTTCTTTGGTGGCGGGTGTGCTTTGGCAACAACTAATGCAGGGGATCCTACACTTCTAAAATAAAATCAGTGGCATAAACCAATGTTACCTCAAAAAAAATGTTACTAAAATATAAAAATCATAAGCATGAGATCCATTTTATAAATGATTTAACAAATTGATTAAAGAGATCAATAGCAAATTGACTCAAGAGGGGATCCAGGTATACATGGTCTTATCTCTTAAGTAATAAAAAAGATAAAAGACAAGTGTGTATTGCTTCCAGTGACACTATGGCTTAAAATAAATCCTAAATCTTATTTCTCATGACTGTATGATTAAATGTTTAACCTGTTTAATTAGTCATATATCTTTTTCATTTTGATTGCAGCTTTGCATACATGTATACACATGCACATATGTAAGTGGGATAAGAGTAGACCTAAGATATACCCTTGCATTTTACCATTCTCATATAGTATTAAACAAGCACACATGCATACATGAACACATATGTTTTGGTGCTTACGTTTCCTGTGGGTGGATTTCCAGATATGGATTGTTGAGTGGAAAAAGGCAATACGGCAGAGTACCTTTTCCCAAATTGTTGACAAGAGTAAATGCCGCTAAAATATTCTCCAGTTTTTTGAGTAAACCAGGAGCATTTTTTCCCCTTTATTTCACCCTTCCATTGGCAATATAAAGAATCTCTTTGTGTTTGTTGGCCATGTAAATTTTGTTTTCTTAGGCATACCTACTCCCTTACTTTGTATACATTTGATTATGCTATTGACCTTTTCTTATTACTTTTTAATATTTTTCATTGAATACAGTTATTAACCCCTTGTTTCTCATTTGTACCATATTTTTTCAAATAAATATTTAATTTTTATTAAATTTGTGTTATCTTTTGTTATATCTTTCTGTAATAATTCTATACATTTATATTACCTTTTATTGTTTGTATGTATCTAACTTGTATATTAGTTTGCTGTGCCACTGTAGTAAATTACCACAGAGTATGATTTAAAACAGCAGAAATTCATTCTCTCACATTCTGTAGTGCAGACTCTGGTCAGTATTATTGGGCTGGATCCATGCGTCAGCAGGGCCACTCTCCTCCAGAGGCTCTAGGAGAGAATAGAGTTCTTGCCACTTCCAGTTTCTGGTAACTGCTGGCATTTCTTGGCTTTCTATTATGGCCAACCTTCACATCTCACTATGTTGTGTCTTCACATTGCCTCCTTTTCTGAGTGTGGCAAATCATTTCTGTCTTCCTTGTTATTAGCATGCATATGATTGCCTTTATGATCACTCAGATAATCCAGGGTAATCTCCTAATTTTAAGATTTGTAATTAAATCACATCTGTTAAGATACCATTACCCATTAAATTCCAGTGGTTAGGGTATCCTATTTTGGAGATCATTATTCATCCCACTATATCTTGTTTAAGACTTTCCCAATCCAAGACAGTACATGTAGTTGCCTGTGTTTTCTTGAAAGTATTAGTATGTCTTCATTCTGTCTGATAACATATTTTTCTATGTGATAAAATATTGGGATCCTTCCACTTATGCCAAACTAAACCACTTTATCCTTTTCAGACTGAATTAAAATATGATCTGTTATTGATTAGAAACATGCATGTACCATATTGGATTCTCTATTAAGTTCCCTTATATATCCCTAGGTCTCTAACCATATTAGTATAATTCTCATTACTGGGACTTTTTGGTGTGTTCCTTTTTTATAACACTGAAGACACTTATAGTTATTAATTTTCCTTGATACCAGATATTATTTTATTTCATGGTTGTTTTATGAGGTGCTCACTTATTATTAACTTCCTAGAGCATATATAAATTCATTATTTTCTTTGATGTAAGATAATCTAAAAGTGAGTTTTAAAATTTCTTTTTTTATAAAGATTTATTTATTTATGCATACAAGCTGGGGTACAGGCAAGAGGCGTGGAGTGGTGTTCACCAGAGACAGAGCGGGGAGCAGAATAGGCAGATTGATGGAAATACAGCGCAGCGCTTAACCTCTGTGCCACCAGGGAGGCCTGAGTTTTAAAATTTCTAAGTAGTTAAAATTTAATTTATGTTTTAGTGTTTATTAGTAGTCTATTTCTCATTTTGTTATGAGCAGAGAATGATGCTTGCAGAATTTCACATTTTAACTTTTGTTCAGGTCTTCTTAATGGAAATTATAGGACAAATTGTTGTTCCATGGACAAATAAAAGTTGTTTTGAGGGAGTTTAATATATAGAATGCAAAATATATAAATATATACATATAATCAAGTTGACATTGCTATGTGATTGTCATATATCCTCATTTACTTTCTATTAAAGCAATCCAATTTTGAGAGATTCTTATTTAGAAGTATTATATTAAGTGGGTATTTTAGTTGTATTTTATTACTTTTTGCTTTACATATTTAGCTGTTGTGCTGCTTGGTATATACCAGTTTACAGCTGTCAGAGCTCCATAAATTGGCCATTACATAATAAAAGAATTCTTTTCTTCTACTCAAGCCCTTCCTAACACTTATTCTAATTTCACTGTGATCATTTGTCCTCCTGGTTGTAGGTCAGAATTTTTCAACTTTTCATTGTCACCTTACTAAGGAGCTTTCTTAGGTATTTTTTTCCTAATTCTGTTCCAACACATCTTAATACTACAGATGTATTGTACATTTAATATATCTGTTTTATTTCTGAAAAGAGTAACTTTCTTTCATACCCTTACGCCAAGAACCAATTCTCAGCTCCTTAGAGGCAATAGTGCCCTTATTGAGAAAGCATATGATAAGTTCTCTTTCCCTGTAACGAGTCTCTTCTATTTTGAGAGTATTTATTTATCAAGTACATGAAACATACCTATAGCATATTACTCATCACTTGCTTATTATCTTATTCTTCTTTTTTCGATAGTGTTCATTGTTATTTACTGTTTGGTTGGAGTGTTCCTTGAATATGCTCTTCAGATGGGATATGTAGATAACATAGTTTCAAGACCTGTATACATCTGCGAATAATTCTTTCACCCTCACAGGTAAATCCTTGACTAGAAATGAGTTCTTGGGTTTCAGTTTGTTTCTCTCATGGTCTGTGGCCACCACATACAACATCAGTTTTGCAGGTTAGCTCCATGCCAGTCTCATTCATTTTCCTTGATGGGCAATAATTTTTTTTTTTTTTGTTTTGCTTTTGGCCAGAAGTTAATAAAATTTTCTTTCTTTTTCTTGGGGTTGAGTATCTTTACAGAATGTGCCTAGATGTGTCTTTCTATATCATGTTTTCCTCCATCTTCAATTGTTTATCTTTTCTACTTACAGATCTCTATCTTTCCTCAAGGAAAGTTTTTCCCCCCTGTTATTTGAAAATGTATTATTTTGTCTCTTCTAATATACCTGTTAACTGTATGTCCTATCACCTCAATTTACCTATCACCATTTTCTTTCTTTATCACCCTTATGTTTTCATGTGTATGCACATGTGTGAATTTTGAGATATTTTTGAACATTTCAGGACACTCAGAATACTAATTGGTATCTCACAAGTGGTCTCACTGTTCTTTAATCACTTTTCTAATTTATTTATAAAATCATAGAATATTAATCCCAACCATATTTTTCTGCCCTTGAGCTCTCATGTGTCAACGCATCTTCTCTCTTGTTGCTGGGTCCTCTTAATTGTACTGCTATTTGATTGTATGAGATTATCAGTGACTTCTTCCTTTCAGGTGAAGTAGGTGAAGACTGTAGGGGTAGAATTAGATATAAACTAGCTCCCTTCTAGGTAAATAGAGAACACCCACCCCCACTCCTGGTTCCAGGCCTAGTGAGGTAGCCTCTGCTCCTCCCCTGCCTTGTGAAGAACAAGGATCACTGGGACACTCAGATGGATCTGAGAATGGCTTTGCATCTGGACTCCCCAGAATTCACCTGTTCTGCTAACCAAGTGCCCTCTTAGCCCAAGCACTGCTTGTATCAGGAAAGGTAAATACACTGGATCTGGGGATAGAAAGATAAGCACAAGTTTAGGGATAACTTGCTTTCCCGAATACTCTTTCCTGATATAATTTTAACATAACAAAAAGGACAGGAAAGGAAAACTTAAATTGTGTTAACATCACTTAATTTTCTTAGTCTTCAATGTTCTTATTTATAAAATGAGGACACTGGTAGACTGTTGATCTATAAAGTATTTTTCAGCTCTACATTCTCAGCTGTATGTAATCTCAGTATCCTGAGTGTTCTCCATCATACTTCAGATGATGAAAGGGTAAAATTCAGAACTTTTCTAGTTCTGGCCTGTGGAATCTCAGGCATTCTGTAAAGAAGGGCAGAGAGAGACTGAAAGAGATATTTAAACTTCGCTTTTCATTTGTTCCACTGGAGCTGAAGTAGAGTTCAACTGCTAAACAGATTTGAAAACCATGATCACATGCTATATAATCCCCAGAATTAATCTTGTGTAACATGACTTTATTATGATTTCTGTCTGGTATTTTTGTTTTTTCTCTTCACATTATATTTTGACACTTTATATCCTCCACCAATTGCTCAGGATCAATAAAAACAGTATTTATAACCCTAACTATCTTGGAATTGAAGGCCTACCAGCCTCTTTGTGTCAAAGTCACAATGGAGTTGTGCTTTCTCTCTATCCTTGAGTATATTTCTCTCCCCAAGACTGCATTGTCCATCAAAAGGATTTTATACATGTTAGGGGAAAAAAGTGGCTTAAAATAGGTCAAAATGCTTGAGCTGCTGACTATCTTCAGGATGATTTATTTAAGTTTGAATTGTTGGTTCATGTTTTCACCAGAAATGTTAAGCAGCTAGAGCAAGGGCAGTGATGCTTAAAGAAGAGTAACAGTAATGACCAGTATTCCCAGGGCCCCAGGAAACACTTGCCAGAGCTGATAAACCCAGGGAAGAACCAATAAATTCCTACAACGAAGAAGACATTCCCCCACCCTATCTTACCGGCAGACCAATAAAGCACCTGCCCCCACCTGCTGGGCTAATAACACTACAACCCAGGAACACAATAGAAAAGGGGAGTGACTTAAAACTCCTGCCTGAACCAATAAATCAACATCCCAGAAGCTCCTGTGTAGTAAATCTCAGGAAGTGTTAGAGTGAGCAGCCCCCTATACCTCATTTAAGCCAGTGAGTCCCCACTTTTCCTTGAGGTTGCTTTTCCATGGACTCTGACCGCCAATGGACTCTTCCATGGAACTCTTCCTGGATGTAAGATCTCTAAATAAACTTTATTTTGCTTTCCCTATACATGAATTTGAATTCTTTCATGGCCATATTCAAGGATGAAGGAATCCCAAAACCCAGAAGCATCTAGGAACCCCAAAAATCCAGACACAGAAAGGGAAGGTTTTAAAATTGCTGGTGTTAAAAAAAAGGCAATTTTGTTATTACTTTATGAAAATATGAAGTGTGAGTTTAACTCAGAAACCAGCAGACCTTACGGCAGATCTCTTTGTAGACTGGGTGTTTAAGGCCTTTGGAAGTTATTACATTTGGAATGTTTTAGCAAAAATGTGTGGATAAGGAGGTAAGTCACTGTATAATAGGGAAGACTTAATAGAAGTTCCTTGTCAAATCCAAGTTTGGGAGTTCCAGCCAAGGCCAAATTTATTACAGTGAGCAGTATTGTTAAAAAGTTTAAGAATACTTTTGTATTCTTAAGTAAGTATTAAGTAAGTATTGGTGTAAGTAATCAGCATAGACTAAAAGTAAAAATAAACCTTATTTAATGATAATCTGCCAGCATCTGTTGATTATGGTTTCAATTGTCATTCATGTTTGAGAGTTCTGAACTTCTTTGTTTTAAAGCTCAAAAATAATACAGTGGGAATCAACTTAAGACACAGAGTCAGAAATACAGAAAGGTTATAATCTTTCTGTACACACACACACACACACACACAATCATTATTATTCATACAAATATATATATTCATACAAATATATATATATATTCATTTATATATAATCATTGTATATATTTACATATATTACACACACACATATCTCCTGTTAACTAAGAGCAGAAATAAAAAACGCTTGTAAAAATACTGGCTTAGCTAATATTCTTAATCACTGAAACTCACAAACACAAAGCACATAAACCTTTTAGTGTGCGTGTGAAAGGGAAAAATGCAAACAACTTTTGTGAATATGAGCCTGGGCTCTAGAAATTTGGGACCTGTAAGCATCGTCATGTTTTCAAATGCACGTGACAAGAGAGGAAAGAGAAAGCCGACAATGGTAATTCTGTCTGTGGAAGACTCACAAGCCCCACCCTCGGACCCATGTGTGAACCTTCTTCATAGTGATTTTGAAATTTATACTGACACTGAAGTCAGCAAATCAGCAACTAGGTTTTTTCTGTATCTGTCTCTCCTCCGTCCTCTCCTGCCCTCTCTCCCGTTCTTCTTCACACTCCTCTACCCTTTCTACATCCCCTCTTCTCCCTCTTTCCTCCTACTTCTTGTTGAAGGAAGTAGTTTACCACAGCTTCATGAACTAACTCAACATACCATAGGAACCACCTGGTTTGTGGTGAGGCTACCTTCAGATTCTTGGGTGCAGAATAATTGATGAACTTCACTTTGGGAGACCTTTTTTTTTTTCTTTTTTAAGATTTATTTTTATTTATGCATTCAAGAACTGGAGTGTAGGTCAGGAGTGGTGGGTAGGGGGGCTGGTGAGAGGATTCACCAGAGACAGAGTAGGGAGCAGAGCAGGCAGATCTATTGAAATACACTGCTGAGGGGAGCAGCGGGTGAGACAGGAAAGGACTGCTGTGCCATGTGGGTCAGCTCCCTGACCAGAGATCAAACTTAGGCTGCAGTGGCTGGTGATAGCTTAATAGTGCTGAGACTTTAACCCCTGGGCAACCAGGAAGGCTCAACTTTGGGCGACCTTTCAAAGTTTAAGGAAGCCTCCATGCATGAATCCATCCTCTTGCTATCATTTGTGATCTTAGCACAGGCATACAGCTCCCTCCTCCTTAATACTCTGAAACCAAAACTGTAGGACTTTGATCATTGGCTTCTCGCTTCTAAAGCTGAATTTCGAGAATCATTGCTCTACAGCCACCTTTCCTCAAGTCTTTCTTCCTAATCACCAAAATTTGTCTATACAGTCTTTATCAACAGTTCATTCTTATCAAAATAAAATGAAACTTTGCTGCTTGGAAGTCACTGAGACCAAAGCTCTGTTACCTGTCTGGCCCCTTAGGCATATGAGTTTGTGGCTAAATAGCAAAAATCTGAAAAATCAATAAAAGAAGACCAATTTCGTTTTATGATTAGAAGAGGGAACCCATTAGAACACACAAGGGAAAATAAGCAGAATAAGTTTTCAATCCACTCACTTGAGATAATGTAATGACTGTGGACATAACACTTCAGGTTAAATTAGAGACTAAATGTACTTTAAAATTTATATGCTTGAAAAGAATTATAAGAAAAAACATTTAATTGTATTGTTTTTTATTTCGATATTTTAAGCTATGATACTTACAGATTGCTAAACAGAGCTGTAGTTGAATTCAGTAAGACAAATTTAAAATAAGAAGGCGACGAGGCAAATTGCTGAGAAGAGCTAATTCCTCCCATAATAGCCAACACCTCAAGGATACTTACTTTACTCCTTTAATACTCAAAAAAAAAAAAACCTTTTAAAATAAATGCTAATATTACCTACATTTTACTGCGGAAGAAACTGGAGATTAGTGAGATTAACAAATAGTTTGTAAATTGAAAAAACAGCTGGAATCCAGGTCTCTCTGGGCTAAACACAGCTGTTTAATATCACTTGCTGTCTCTTCCTGTATAGGTAGCTTCAGATTCATGAAAGAATAATAGAAAGGTATATTTTCATGTGGCATTGAAATTATTATTACAGTAATTGTTAAGCTGCACAATATTTAAAAACAATGCAATTGTATTCATATTATTACTGATATTCATACTATATATTTTTTAATCTTCCACGAATACCAATTGCTGAAGTACTTGCCTTTTAATTTGAATGAATGTTTTTAATTTTTAATGAATTTATATACCTATTTAAAATGCACCCTTTTAGTTTTCTGACTTTGTCTCAATATTTTTTCTAGGGTCAGCGTCTTTTTGAAAAGTTGCTCCAGCTGACTTCGCAAAACATTGAAATCAAGCTAGTGAGTGATGTAACAGCTGATTCAAAGGTATTAGAAGCCTTGAAATTAAAGGGTAAGGCCAAGGTTGATATACTATTCTATCATTGGGTATTCTGATACAATACCTTTGATTCCACTTAAAGTAATTCCCTTATAATCACAATGGAGTTTTTCTTTTAAAGGACAAGAAAAGATTTTTTTTATTAAAAGTATAACTGGATAAATAGAATTGCTTACATTCTTATGATATATATGCTTTTTTAAAAATGCAGCCACTTGTTTGCAGGAAGTAGACCCTTCTCTCAACTATGAGAACTAATTTTGAATGAATGCCCTTGAAATACAATCCATAATTAACATGATTGGGCAGAAATAGGCAAGCTCACCTGGTAGATTAACTATAAAAATAGTCAAAAATCAGTTTGTGGCCCCCACTTCTTCATCCAGATCTATTTCCACTTCATCTTCTATCAACTTGCTGGTTCCCTTTAAATCCACTGCCGACTCCGTCTTCCTCACATGCCATGTTGACCACCTGACTCTCTTGAACGGCCCAACTGACAACCTTAACAGTCACTACTCTGGCTGGAGTTAGAAGCTGTATGTCCACTATAGTATTCTTAACTTCAGATGACTTGGCTGGCACTGAGAGTATTCAGTCTGTATTATTCCACTCTGTCCGTAACCGTTCCGACTCAATTATGGTAATATCAAAGCAAATACCCACATTTCTTTTTAAAGGTACATTCTTGGAATGTTGGATACAGCGTTACTACTCCGCTTTCTATTAAGTTCTTTCCAAGTACAGCTGACATCCTGTATTTATTTTTGGCTTTCCAGAGTCATGGTCACAAACCTTTTATCAGAGACAATGAAAGATCATAGTCAAAACTTGATGCAGCAGGGATGTGGGCTAATGCTACAGCCAGTGCATCCACCGTCCCTTTCTTTTCAATCAGTACGGAGTTGATGGTCAGAAAAATCAACAGCAGCGTAAGAAATGGAAGCCAGAGACCCAACTGCATCCATGCTTTTAGATTTAACTGAATCCATCATAGAAGGAGTACCTACACATTTAGAATTTCTGCTTTTTGTCCTGCGTATCTTAATTAACCCCTTTCTCTTGATTGATTAAAAACATGCAAATACCTGGCCTGCCAGTTCTACCTGTGCAATGCTGTAATACTGAGTATAGTGTGAAGGAGAACTTTGAATCACCGGGTCAACCTTAAGATTGTCCAAATTACTGGCTTTGGAAGCCACTGGCATTGTGTGGTCAAATGCTCCACAGTTTTGTTTTTTTTTTTTTTGCAGCCTTTGAGTATTTTTTTCGACAAGGTTACCTGTTTGTATCTGGATTTCATGCTTTTTAAATTTTTTTTAAACTTTGCGTGCCCACTATGGACAAGTTGCTATAAAAGCAGTCTGAGAATTTTCTTCAAAATCAGTTTTGTGAGATTAGTGGAAGATATCTTCAACTTGTTCAGCAAAACTTAAATCCAGCATTTGATCCACTTCGTCAGGCATGACATGATGAAATTTAGAAAAATCTAATTAACCATCCTGATGATGATCTTTGATATGACCAGGAATCCCAACCAAGATGTCAATGCCATTTCAACATGATTAATTTGGCTTTGCTGTGATGTTCCACCATACAAACCCTACACTGAGTTTCCAAGTTAAATCATTGTAGTACTTTGGTTACTTGTGTTTGTCAGTTCCTTTGGAGGAGCCAAAACAAGTACTTCTGAGTACTGCAGAGTAGCTTTAAAAAGTCACTTGATTTCTTTGGAGTCCTTCAATCAAGGGAATGAAAATAAAAAGAAAAAAATATGTCTTTCCTGTTCCTGTCCTTAAGCAATTAAATCTTTTCCTTCATATCAGGACTGGAAGTTTTAACTTGAATAGGAAAGAAGTATGTTATCTCTCAACCTTTCAGGAACTTTATACTCTCTTCAGAAAAAGGAAATTTAAAAAGACTTCTTTCACATGTTAGGGTTTCCTCTAGTTTATTATTACTTGATTTATGAGAAACGAAGGATCACAGTCATTGATTTTTTT
>PVIJ01020082.1:0-21823 GCA_004024925.1 Scalopus aquaticus | reverse complement strand
ATTCCATCCATGTCGCTGCAAATTGCATGTGTTTATCTTCTTTGAATGCTGAATAGTATTCCATTGTGTATATGTACCACATCTTCTTGATCCAATCATCTATTTTTGGACATCTGGGTTGCTTCCATACCTTTGCTATTGTGAACAGTGCCACAATGAACATACGGGTGCATGTATCCTTTCAGATTAGTGTTTTTGTGTCCTTTGGGTAAATTCCCAAAAGTGGGATTGCTGGGTCGTATGGAAGCTCCATATTTAGCAGTTTGAGGAATCGCCATACAGCTTTCCATAGTGGTTGGACCAGTTCACATTCCCACCAGCAGTGTAGAAGAGTTCCTTTTTCTCCACGTCCTTTCCAGCATTTGTTGTTGCCTGTATTTTTAATGTGTGCCATCCTCACAGGTGTGAGGTGGTATCTCATAGTGGTTTTGATTTGCATTTCCTTGATTATAAGTGATGTTGAGCATATTTTCATGTATCTGTTGGCCATTTGCTTTTCTTCTTTGGAGAAGTGCCTTTTGAGCTCTTCTGCCCATTTTTTGACTGGGTTGTTGGCTTTGTTTTTGTTGAGTTGTGTGAGTTCCTTGTAAATTTTTGTTATCAGTCCTTTATCAGATGTATTGTGTGCAAGATCTTTTCCCAGTTGATAGGGTGTCTGTTAGTTTTGGTTAATGTCTCTTTTGCTGTACAGAAGCTTTTTATTTTGATGTAATCCCATCTGTTTATCTTGTCTTTCACTTCCTTCACTTTGAGGGATGTGTCTTTCAAGATTTTGCTGAGATGTATGTTGTGTAGAGTTTTGCCCATATTTTCTTCTATACATTTTATGGTTTCAGGTCTTACGTCCAGGTCTTTTATCCATTTTGAGTTGACTTTTGTGCAGGGTGTGAGGCAGTAGTCTAGCTTCATTTTTTTGCATGTGGCTGTCCAGTTTTCCCAACACCATTTATTGAATAGACTGTCCTTGTTCCACTGCATTTTTTGCTCCTTTGTCAAAGATTAGTTGTTCATAGATATGTGGCTTTAATTCTAGGTATTCTGTTCGGTTCCATTGGTCTTTCTATCTGTTTTTGTTCCAGTACCATGCTGTTTTAATTATTGTGGCTTTATAGTATAGTTTGAAATCAGGGAGTGAAATTCCTCCGTTTTCTTTTGTTTTAGTTAGGAGGGTTTTAGCTATGCGAGGTTTTTTGTGGTTCCATATGAATTTCATCAGTAGTCGATCTAGTTCTTTGAAGAATGTCATTGAAATTTTTATTGGAATAGCGTTGAATCTCTAAATTGCTTTTGGTAGGATTGCCATTTTGGTAATTTTAATCCTTCCAATCCATGAGCAGGGGATGCCTTTCCATCTTCTTGTGTCTTCTTCTATTTCTTTCAACAGAGTTTTGTAGTTTTCTTTGTGTAAGTCCTTTATGTCTTTTGTTAGATTTATTCCCAGATGTTTGAATTTTTTGGTTTTGATTTTGAAGGGGATGTATTTCTTAATTTCTTCTTCTTCAGATTGGGTGTTTGCATATAGGAAGGCTACTGATTTTTGTGCATTGATTTTGTATCCTGCTACTGTACTGAACTGGTCTATTATTTTGAGTAGTTTTTCTATGGAGTTTTTAGGGTTTTGTATATATATTATCATATAGTCTGCAAATAGAGACAGTTTAATTTCTTCTTTTCCTATTTGGATCCCTTGAATGTCTTTCTCTTGTCTAATTGCTCTGGCTAGGACTTCCAGTATGATATTGAAAAGTAATGGTGAGAGTGGACATCCTTGCCTTGTTCCTGATCTTAGGGGAAAGGCCTTCAGCTTCTCACCGTTGTGGATAATATTGGCCATGGGTTTCTCATATGGCTTTTATTATGTTGAGGTATGTTCCTTCTATCCCAAGGATTTCAAGGGATTTTATCATAAATGGGTGTTGCACTTTGTCAAATGCTTTCTCAGCATCTATTGATATGATCATATGGTCTTTGTTTTTCTTTTTGTTGATGTGTTGGATGTTGATTGATTGATTTTCGGATGTTGAACCATCCTTGTGTCCCTGGAATAAATCCTACTTGGTCATGGTGTATTATCTTATGGATGCATTGTTGGATCCTATTGGCCAAGATTTTGTTGAATATTTTTGCATCAGTATTCATTAGGGAGATTGGTCTGTAGTTTTTTTTTTGTGTGTGTGTTGTCTTTGTCTGGTTTCGGTATTAGAGTAATATTTCCTTCATAGAATGTGTTTGGTAGTACTCCTTCCTTCTCGATTTTTTGAAAGAGTTTGTGTAATATAGGGACTATTTCGTTTTTGAATGTTTGGTAGAATTCATTTGTGAAACCATCTGGTCCTGGGCTTTTGTTTTGGGGGAGGTTTTTAATTACTGTTTCAATTTCACTACATGTGATTGGTCTGTTTAGGTGTTCTATATCTTCTTTGTCTAGCTTTGGGTGATTGTATAGTTTTAGGAATTTGTCCATATCCTCTAGGTTGTTATACTTGTTTCCGTATAGCTGTTTATAGTAATCTCTGATTATTTTTTTTATTTTTGCTGTGTCCGTTGTGATTTCTCCTTTTTCTTTTATGATCCTATTTATTTGTGTTTTCTCTCATTTTTTCTTTGTAAGCCTGGCTAGTGGTTTGTCTATTTTGTTTATTTTTTCAAAGAACCAGCTTTTGGTTTCGTTAATTTTCTGGATTGTTTTTTTTATTTCCATTTCATTTAGTTCTGTTTTGATTTTTATTATTTCCTTTCTTAAACTGTCTTTTGGGGTTTTTTGTTGTTCATTTTCTAGTTCTTTGAGATGTGAGATTAAATTGTTTCTTTGGGTTTTTTCTTGTTTCTTGAAGTGAGCTTGTAATGCTATTTATTTTCCTCTTATTACTGCTTTTGCTGTGTCCCAGACATTCTGGAAAGTTGTGTCCTCATTTTTAAAATGCATTTTCTCCAGGAACTAGTCTGAGTTGTAGACTTTGGGGCCATTACCTAACCAGGAGAAACTTGGAGAAAAAGTCTTGTCACCAAATAAGAGCAAAGGGTCTTTTATGTTTTAAGTAATTTCTCCCTTAGCAGCCCATGTCCAATAAATGGACATAGTGCAGTGGGATCCCTCTTCCTAAAGAGAGTACTATCTTTTCATCCAAAAGTGGCTCATCAGAAGATTAGGGTTAGACTCTAGTGTCATCGCCATGGGTCTGGGAAGCTTTCCCATTGATCCTTTCCTCTCAAATCTACTTCGTGTTCTCTTTCCCAGATGAATGTTCTGTATAGTGAGCTTGTGGATGCATTAGATAAAAACAAGGGCTCACTTTTTAATGAAGAGTGAGAACTGCTGGAACAAGGCACATGAGCAGGCGAGCTGGGAGCAACTTCAAGAAGACATACAGTCTCTCTCTCTCTCATTGTACCAACAGCCTTTGTTGGTTGTAATAGGAAGTAGAAGGAAGGAACAGATATGACAACTCTCCATCTCAGGCGGCTCCAAAGGCTCTTGAAAAGTGATTTATGGTGTTGAGGTGTTGATTATTTAAACTTTCCCCAAGCTTTCTCTTAAGCTTTTGTTTCCATTTTCTTAGGCCCCGTTTTCATGTTGTTGAATGAAATTTCCAAAAATAAAAAACATTTTGATGTTTGCTACTGTGACTAGCTTGTTTCTGGGGGACAAATGAATTTCCCAAAATGTCAAGGATTATTGAAGGATAAGGGTATGTTCAAATAGCCCATATGAAAGCAAGATGGTTTGTGTTCATCCCAGTCCAATACAAGTTGCATTTTATTCCAGAAATGCTCAAATTCCTAATACTTGAAGATAACAGGCAACCATAGACTTTATCAGAAGGACCTTAGTGATCAGCGTTGGTCTGATTCATAAAATCTCTGTAACAGCCTTGAAAACGCATTGTCCACTCTCTATCAGAACATATCCTATGACAGGGAACTCCTGAACTAAATCAGTTCAACTTTTTTTCTCTCTGACTATTAAAAAAAAAAAAGAACCCTACTTCCTGAACAGAAATTTCTTTCCCTATAACAGATGTGCTTTCTCTGTCCCAGACACCTTTTGGAGAACCCTTTTGGACAGAAGTCAGGCCCCTCCCTCTCTTCTAGACTTTTTTCTTCTTCCAGTTAAACATTCTCAGACTCCTCAGCTGTTCCTCATGTAAAGTAGTCAAGTTATCTTCCAAGAGCCAAATCCCATGTTCCAGTGAAGTCTATCAACACAGAGTGGGCAGCCTCATTCTAACTAGACTTTCACAACTGCACTGTAAGGCCACATGGCTTTTTTCCTGTTTATTTGTATTAACATTTTTTAACTTCAAATTTTGAAATAGTTTCATGCTTACAGAAAATATGCAAGTAAGCACAAAGAATTGTCATACCACCTTTACCCAGCTTCCTTATTTTTTAACATTTTACCACATTGCTTTATCATTCTCTTCGTGTTTCTTTCTGAACCATCTAAGATCAATTCACAGACATCTTGTCCTATTACTCATTAATAACTCAGTGTGTACTTCCTAAAAATAAGGTCTCTTTTCTATATAACCACAGCACAACCATCAAAATTAAGAAATGAACAATGATAAAATTCTACTATCTAATCCACAGACCCAATTCATATTTCACTGATTAGTCCTAATAAAGTTCTTCATAGTTCAGGATCATAAGTTGCATTTAGTTGTCACTTATCTTTCATTTCCTGCAAACCAAAACAATTCCTCAGTCTCTCCTTATCTTTCATGACCCTGACATTTTTCAAGGTACAAGCTAACTACTTTGTAGCTTGAACCTCAACTACTGTGTGTGTGATGTTTCCTAATGATTAGATTCAGTTTATGCGTTTTGGTAAGTATACCACAAAAGTGATATGTTCTTGGTTCATCATACTAATGGGCAAACAATGCCAATTTATCCCATCACTGCTTAAAGTTATAATGGTGTCTACCAGGTCCTTAGTAGTTAATAAGTAATTATGAAGTACTTTGTGGAATATACTTTGATAACAAGTATCCTGTTCCTCATTAAACTTTTACCTACTAGTTTTATCATCCATTGATGATTCTTGCTTGAATATATTTATACTGTGATAGTTGCTAAATGATTTTTCTATTTTCATCATTCCCTTTTCATTTATTAGTTGATGTTTGTTAGGTAGAGTATTTTCTTATCCCCACTTAATTTATTCATGTTTTAAAAATATATTTTAGTACAGAATAATGGATTTATATTTTATTTGATAAATTGTAATCCACTATTATCATTATTCTGCTTCTTAAAACTCATGTCTGTCCTTTTGAGATGTCCCTATCATTCTTTGAACACTTTATTACTTTATGAACACAATAAGATGTTCCAGGTCATCTTGTACTCTCCCTGCCCTAGCACTGGAATGAGTAATTTCACCAAGGCTCCCTGGTTCCCCTTGACGGAAAATAGTTTAATGGAGAATGGTAGCACTCAAGATCTGGGTGCTAGGTATGCTCATTGTTACTGAGCATTTCTTGTTTCTAGGTACCCTCAGTGAACTGAGCTAGGAAATAAATGTGTATATACACAACACACCCATATAAATAACCAAATTTATCTCCATTTTCAACCCAGTACCAGAGAATGAAAATTTTTCTAGTCGTCTTGTTCTCTTTCATCTTTACAACTCTCAGCAACATTGAGAAATCTGGCTCCTGTTAACCTCAAATATTGGTTTATTTGCTCACTATCCTACATGAGAAAAATCTCCCAACCATGCAGCTATCTCTAATCCCAACATCCTGACCATGAGGGCTGCCCCTTTGGCCCAGCCAGGCAAACACTCTGGCCAAGTCATCAGCTGAGTCTCCAGCCCCATGAGTGAGCAAGTCAAGTATTTAGCTGAACTTCTACGAAGGGGAAGTGAAAGCAGGCCCTTCATATTGTTGACTCACTGAACTTAATGTTTTACTCTTCCCTGCCTTCGCCTTATTTTATTTCTTCTTGTCTTTGAAAATTCAGCTCAGATGTCAAGTTGGTCAATGAAACCTTCCCTAACCAGGTCAAATGCTCCTATCATATGCTCAGTGACCAGACACTGGGTCCACTGAAAAACATCTATTTATACATTTGATAAAAGCAAAAGGTCCTTGATATTTTGTCATGTCAAAAACATCCATTGAGACATTTGATCCATGCCAACAGGTCCTTGATATTTGATCCTGTCAAAAACATCCACTAAGACATATGGCATATGGTCCCCACCATAAGGTCCTTGATTTTTAGTCCTGTCAAAAACATCCACAATTAGAAAATATCCCTGGGTTGAAATAGCTTGAAATACTTGACTTGTCATTTACAGTGCATGACGTAGGTTGGATTACACTATACCATTGATTTATGCACCGACAATGAAACGATGAGAAGTTACAGTTATATGAGATAAAGTTCTTACATTTGCATAGGAAAGAAATCTCAACATTAACTCTTCATTGTGCACGATGAGTTCTAAGACTGACAATATGACTGCGCTTTGACTGCTCCTACCAAATGCATAAGTAAAAGGATGCTTGTTTCACTTTTCACAAGCCCTGTAGTGAAAAATATCTTCTTTGGCTCTCGAGTATATGATAATGGAAAGTAACACCAGTAAGTGTGCATCCATATTGTTTGGATGTCCTGTTGTATCTATAGAAGATGTAATTTGGGCCTACCTGGTGGCGCAGTGGTTAAGTGCTGCCTTGTGGAGCTGTCGGCAGTGGTGACGTGAGTTCAATGCCCAGCTGGGGAGATTCCCACATGGCGTGGCAGACCCCTCCTGCCTTGCCTGCTGTGCCCCTCAGCAGTGTATTTTCGTTGATCTGCCTGTTCTGCTCCCCACTCTGTCTCTGGTGAACCTCCTCGCTGCCCCACGACTCTAGCCTGTACCCCAACTTGTATGCATAAAAAAAAGAAGATATACTTTAATGTACTAAAGTACATTGTGGAGAAAGTAGAAGAAAATTTAGATAATCTGTTGGTTATATTTAGAGAGTGTATATCTGTAGAAGGTGTGACAGAGACAGAAGAAAACAAGAAACTCAAGATTTCCACCAGAAAGTTGCAATGTTTATCAGTATTGAATGGCAATCACAGGACAAATAATTCAATGGAAAGTTGGCACAGAAAACTCAAAAGCTGATTGTAGTATATCGTCCTCAATTTGGAGATTTATTGAAGTGTTAAATGACAAACAGCAAAGGGGCCTCCCTGGTGGTTCAGGGGTTAAAGTTTCAGCACTATCAAGCTACCGCCAGCCACTGTGGCATGAGTTCGATCCCCAGCCAGGGGCTAACCCACATATGGTGCAGAAGACCTCTTCTGTCTTTCCTGCTGCTCCCCTCAGCAGTATATTTCAGTAGGTCTTCCTGTTTTGCTCCCTACTCTGTCTCTGGTGAATCCTCTCACCCCCTGCACCTCTGGCCTACACACCATTTCTTGTGTGCATAAATAAATAAATCTTTTTAAAAAATAAAAGAAGTACATATCCAACATTTTTTTAAAAGACAACATAGTAATGAACAAATTATCCATATTCTTGGTGGTAATATTTGCATATGACCACCATATGCAAATATGACCACCAACTTCACAATGATACTGACAAAAATGAATTACAATAGGAATAACATAACTAAAATTTTAATGAGGTTAAATGCATTATTTAATGAATCATGGATGTTTTTGATAGAGCCAGATTTCAAGGACATTTTGGTGTGGATCAAATGATTCAATGGACATTTTGGAATGACCCAACTATCTTGTAAGGATATGCTCTCCTTAGTTCTTATAGCTTGTAAATATATATTTGTGGACTAATTTGATTAGTATCTGTCTCTCCATACAAAAAGGGCACATTTTCCTCATCACTGTATATACCAAGTGTCTAGCATAGTGCCTGGCACTTAAATATTTATTAGAAGGATGAATGAAAACTTGTCTGTTCTTTTCACACATTCTGCCATTAATATCTCAGCTTGTACTTTCAGGTTTTTTTTAAGTCTAAGTGCATTTATCACTATTCAATTTCTGTTAGGTGTGGAGGCACATGACCTTTCCCCAAGTGAAACCCAATACAAATGAGCCAGAGTATACTACATGAGCTAGGACTCCAGCAAGGATGATAACAAAGAAATTTCTCTAGACTACACTCCCTGTCTCCCATTCTATAGGATCTGTACTGATACCATGAAGTACACTGATACTGAATAAACTGTCAAATCTCAGATCTGGGACCCCAGAGATGTGGACTAACAGTGGTGCTAAGAACATGAACTAGGTCCCCCCAGTGTGATCATGACAGCAGCTGACTCCTCTGTGTCATTGCTCACTCCACTGACACAACTGCTAATATCAGTCTAAGAACCTCTGAGAGCCAGCTAGAATGAGACAAATAAAATGAAGCCATAGTGCCACCTGCCAGAACACTAAAAGATAAGCGGCTCTAAGTTGCTGACCCAGATTTTTTTTAAATGCCAAAGGAAATTAAAGTAGCAAAATGGGCAGACAGAAAAATATAACACATGGCAGACAAAAAAATATAACTCAAGGCAACATGATATCATAAGGAAAGATACTGTCCAAACTCAAAGACATGGAAGATTATATATCCATACCAGGGAGTGAATTCAAAATAACTATGATTAAAAAACTCAGAGATAACAAGGAAACATTATAAATTAATGAACTCAAGGAAAAAATTAGCAAGCAGAAGGAAAACATGAAGCTTTAAGATACTAACAATTTCAGGATGAGAATTTAATAAATGATACCAAGAATAC
This sequence comes from Scalopus aquaticus, assembly GCA_004024925.1. NCBI lineage: Eukaryota > Metazoa > Chordata > Mammalia > Eulipotyphla > Talpidae > Scalopus > Scalopus aquaticus. The sequence goes on along the minus strand of PVIJ01020082.1, from coordinate 13,052 downwards.
TAAAGGAGGGCCTCCCTGCTGGCACAACGGGTTGAGTTTCGGCCTATGGAGCTGTCCGCTGCCACTGCAGCGCCAGTTTGATCCCCAGCCAGGGAGATTACCACATGGCTCAGCAGACCTCGCCTGCTGCTCCCCTCAGCAGTGTACTTTGGTCAATCCCCCTGTTCTGCTCCCCACTCTGCCTCTGGTGAATCCTCTCACCACCCCCACACCTCTGGCCTTCACTCCAGTTCTTGTACGCATAAATAAATCTTTTGTAAAAAAAGAATACTAAAGGAAGTTACAAAAACAGAATAGTCATAATGGAGGAATGAATCTATGAACTCAAATATTAAAAACCTAGAAATGACCAAAGTGGAAGAAGAGAGAGAACTAAGAAAATAAAGAAACATGAAGAGAACTAGTCAATTCCATTAGGAAAGGGGAAGAAAGAGTGAGAGAAGGGAACAGTGCTTATTCAAGTAAATAATACCTGAAAACCTCCCAACCCTGTGGAAGAACTAAATATATAAATCCATGATACTCACAAAACACCTACTTCTCTAAATGCAAACAGACCTATACCAAGACAATATTAAAGGTGGCTGGGGGGAAAGCATATAAATTATAAAGGTAGTCCAGTAAGACTTCAGCAGAAACTTTACAGGCCAGGAAAGAGTGGAATAACATATTCAAAATACTCAGAGAAAAAATACCAGCTAATAATACTATTTCCTGCATGACTCTCAGATTTAAAAAGAAATAAAGACCTACACAAATTGAAGGAATTCACTACCACTAGACATTCCTTATAAGAAATGTTAAGAGAGATCACGTGACCCAACATGGCGACGAAGGATCCCTAGGCTTGAACTCTCCCATGAAAACATCTGATAAGGAGAAGTAGCAGCAAGATACTGAGGAGATAAAGAGACACGCTGCACAGGCTGGAGCACCTCCACCAGTGATTCCAACGCAGAGGGAAGTTGAGGGAACAGAAGAAAGAAGAAACTCATCAGAACTCTCCCCTCCCCTACCTGCAGAGCCGGACCACAGTGATCAGAAGTAAGAGAGGAGGAGGTTGAAAGCAGGAGGTTGGGAAATGGGGCTTTTTTGGGGGGGTCCCTAAAAAGAAAAGCGGGCAGATGCAGATCCCCCCCCCCCAGTTACAGCCATTTGTAAGATCCAGAACAGCAGCAGGAGCAGCCCCTCCCCTTCCCCCAGCCTCCAGAAGGAGGCAGCCTCCAGAAGGTGGCGTGGAGCTGCCCCTCCCCGCAAGCTGAGAACCAGCCGCAGCGTGGAGACAGCCCAGGGCGACTTCCAGGAGGAGTAAAGAGAGGAAAGTTGAGACTACCTCAGCCAGAGAAGACAGGACTGAGACTCCCAGGCAGGGGGCATCAGCATCATTTACCACAGCAGTAGGGGTCTCTGGAAATCCCAAGACCGCAGGGGTAAAAGACTAAAGACCTCTATTCACTTGCACAACTACCTCCAGGGCCCTGGAAGAGTGCCTTCCTCTTTAAATCATACCTGCAGTTTATAGCTCATTTTCACAACAAATCTAGAGTGAGTCACAGGAGGTCTCTGTTGTTTCTGGGTATGTGTGTGTGTTTGTGTGTAGGTGGGTGGAGGTATGTGTGTTTAGATCTGGGTCTTTCTTTTAGTTGTTTGTATGTGTGTCTATTAGTCTTTTTTTTTAATTTGTCCTCTGGGTTTGTTTTTTTTTTTGTTTGGTCTAGTTTTGCTTTAAATAGATAAGTCTCCCCCCCACCCCCACCATCAGTTAGTGTGTATATTTGTTTATTGGCCAACTGGTTATCTATGATCTATTTCCCTCTCCACTACCTGTCTTCTCTAATTCCTCTACCTTCTTTACCTCTGTCAACATCATCATAACTACCTTCTTTCCCCCCACTGCTACATTCCCTTCTACTCCATCTCCCCCTTTTTCCTTCCCCTATGTAGCCCCTTCTTGCTTCTCTTACCTTCTAAATCTCCATAACACCCTCCACTCTACCCATATCCCTTCCCTTTCTCCCAATTAACTTTTGATCCTAGAACACGTCTGAGATACAGCTAGAGGGACCTGGAAGATCAACAGAGAAATATATTCCACCCTCCCAGAAGGTACCTCCCAGTAGAATAAGACACAGCATGTGTCTGGAGGGACAAGTCACCCCACGAGACTCTTAACTACAACAGGCTGAGAAACAGGACACTGCTCCTCACAGTGGAAGCTGAAAAAGCAGGAGCTTCTGCTGCAAAGCATAACCCAGGTCAACATCTACCATAACAGAAGAGCACCCAGACGATACCCAATCACAGCAGTGCAGACACTAGACAGACATGACCACAACTCAACAAGGGAAATCAGAAATCATGCCCACCAACACTACTGGTACAGGGGCACTATGAACAGAGCAAAGCCAAAGGCTAACAACAGGAAGGAAAAAAAAAAAAACTACAAACGATCAAGCAGACTCTTCTAGAAATATTATACCACAGAAGGAAAGTCAACCTCCAGCTCCAGAACCAGACAATATAGATATGGAAGTATATATCCAACTCACAGACAAAGAATTTAAAAAATCCATAATGAAAAAGAGTTTAGAGAAAATGCAGAAAGAAACAAGAACACAATTAATGAACTTAAAAAGAAACTGAAGGAACTGGAGGATATCCGGAAAAGCCAAGAAGATAGAATAGAAGAAATGCAATAATGAATCAGTACTCTTGAAGATACGGATATAGAAAGAAAGCAGAAAAGGAAAGAGAAGTACAAAGAAAAAAGAACGAAGAAACACTCCAACAGCTATCAGACACCATGAGTAAAGGAAATATAAGAGTCATAGGAGTACCAGAAGGTGAGGAGAAAGACCAAGGAACCAAAAAGCTATTCAAGGAGATAATTGAAGAGAACTTCCTGAACATGAAAAAGGAAATGAAAATAGACTTACAGGAAGCTACACAGACTCCAGATTATCTCAATGAAAGGAGATCCACTGCTAGACACATAATTGAAAGCTCCCAAAGGTCCAAGACAAGGAAAAAATAATGAAAATGATAAGGGCGAAGAAGCAGATAACCTATAAAGGAAGACCAATCAGGATGACATCAGACTTCTCAGAGGAAACACTATGGGCTAGAAGAGAATGGACCGACATATTTAACAAACTCCAAGCCAACAAATTCCAACCAAAAATACTCTACCCCGCAAAGCTCTCATTCATCTATGAAGAAAAGATAAAAACCTTTTCAGACAAACAAGAATTTTTCCAGAAATTCATCACTACTAAACAAACCCCCACTCCAAAAAATATTATAAGAAACCTTAAAGTCAAAACCAACAGAAGAATGAATAGGAAGAACAGAATTAGGTAAGGAATAAAATCACAAAAAGGCTGACAAAATGGATAATACAGTCGTCAATGTGTCAGTATTAACTCTGAATGTAAATGGATTAAACTCATCAATAAAAAGACAGAGTAGCAGATTGGATTAAAAAACAGAGTCCAACCTTTTGCTGCCTACAGGAAACACATCTAACTACAAAAGATAAACACAGATTGAAAGTAAAAGGTTGGAAAACAGTTCTACAAGCAAGTGGACCAAAAAAGAAGGCAGGAACGGCTATACTTATATCAGCTAAAATAGACTTCACAGTTAAAAAAGTAAAAAGAGATATAGATGGTCATTACATTTTGATTAAAGGGACAATTTATCAAGAAGGCATAACAATCATCAACATATACTCACCAAATGAAGGAGCACCAAAATATATCAGACAACTATTATCATCTCTGAAAACAGACATCAGAGAAAATACATATATAGTAGGAGACTTCAACACTCCACTCTTACCATTAGACAGATCAATGAGACAAAAAAAAAGTAAGGACACTAGAGCCCTAAATAAAGACATAGATCTCATGGGTTTAACAGACATATATAGAACACTGTACCCAAAAAAATCTGAGTACACATTCTTCTCAAGTGCATACAGATTATTCTCCAAGATAGATCACATACTGGGACACAAGACAAACATCAACAGATACACCAAGATCAAAATCAAACCAACTGTCCTCTCCGACCATAAAGGCATCAAACTGGACATAAACCACGAAAAGAAAACAAGGAACCCCCCTACCTCATGGAGGTTGAAACCCACACTACTGGAAGTCCATTGGATCAATGAGGAGATCAAAAAAGAAATTAAAGTTCCTGGAGATGAACGACAATGAGGACACAACTTTCCAGAATGTATGGGACACAGCAAAAGCAGTTATAAGAGGAAAATACATAGCAATACAGGCTCACATCAAAAAAAAACAAGAAAGGTCTCAAAAAAACAACCTAATATCACACCTTAAAAAAAAGGGCCTCAGGCCTCCCCGGTGGCGCAGCGGTTGAGCGCTGCTCTGTGGAGCTGTCGGCAGCGGCGATGCGAGTTCGACGCCCAGCCGGGGAGAATCCCACATGGTGCGGCAGACCTCTCCTGCCTCGCCCACTGCTCCCCTAAGCAGTGTGTTTCTGATCTGCCTGTTCTGCTCCCCACTCTGTCTCTGGTGAACCCTCTCGCCTCCCCATGCCTCTGGCCTGTAACCCAGCTTGTATGTATAAATAAATAAATCTTTAAAAAAAAAAAAAAGGGCCTCCCTGGTGGTGCAGCAGTTGAGCGCTGTGCTGTGGAGCTGTCGGCAGCACTCAATGTGAGTTCGACACCCAGCTGGGTAGAATCCCACATGGGGCAGCAGACCTCTTCTGCCTCACCTGCTGCTCCCCTCAGCAGTGTACTTCTGATCTGCCTGTTCTGCACCCCACTCTGTCTCTGGTAAACCCTTTCCCCACCCCACACCTCTGGCCTGTACCCCAGCTTGTATGTATAAATAAATAAATCTTTAAAAAAAAACTGGAAAAAGAACAGCAAAAGAACCCAAAAGCCAGTATAAGAAAGGAAATAATAAAAATCAAAGCAGAAATAAATGAAATGGAAGTTGAAAAAACAATCCAAAAGATCAATGAAACCAAAAGCTGGTTCTTTGAAAAAAATAAACAAGATAGACAAACCTCTAGCCAGGGTCACAAAGAAAAAAATGGGAAAAAGCACAAATAAATAGGATCATAAATGAAAGAGCAGAAATTACAACAGATAGCAGAAATCAAAAGAATAATCAGAGACTACTATGAACAATTACGCAAACAAGCTCAACAATCTAGAAGAGATGGACAAATTCTTAGAATTATACAAACATCCTAAGCTAGATCAAGAAGAAATAGAACACCTAAACAGACCAATTCCAAGCAGTGAAATTGAAACAGTAATCAAAACCCTCCCCAAAAACAAAAGCCCGGACCAGATGAGTTCACAAATGAATTTTACCAAATGTTTAGAAATGAACTAGTGCCTATCCTACACAAACTTTTTCAAAAAATTGAGGCAGAAGGAATACTACCAAATATATTTTATGAAGGCAACATCACCCTAATACCAAAACCAAACAAGGACTACACAAAAACAGAAAACTGCAGGCCAATCTCTCTAATGAACACTGATGCAAAAATCCTCAATAAAATTTTAGCTAACAGAATCCAACAATGCATCAAAAAGATAGTTCACCACGACCAAATGGGATTTATTCCAGGGGCACAAGGATGGTTCAACATCAGAAAGTCAATAAATATAATACAACACATCAAAAAAAAGAAAAAGAAAAACCATATGATCATATCAATAGATGCTAAGAAAGCATTTGACAAAGTCCAACATCCATTTATGATGAAAGCCCTTGAGATTCTAGGGATAGAAGGAACATACTAAACATGATAAAGGCCATATATGACAAACCCACAGCCAATATCATTCTCAACAGTGTAAAGCTGAAAGCCTTTCCCCTGAAATCTGGAAAAGACAAAGATGTCCACTGTCACCTCTGCTTTTCAATATAATACTGGAAGTCCTAGCAAGAGCAATAAGACAAGAGAAATGCATACAAGGAATCCAAATAGGGAAAGAAGAAGTAAAGCTATCACTATTTGCAGACGATATGATAATATACATAGAGAACCCTAAAAGCTCCATAGAAAAACTAATCAAAATAATCAATTTTAGTAAAGTAGTGGGATACAAAATCAACACACAAAAATCAGTAGCCTTCCTATATGCAAACAATCAATCAGAAGAGGAGGAAATCCACCCCTTTACAATCGAAACCAAAAAATCAAATACCTGGGAATAAACCTAACAAAAGAGGTGAAGGACCTATACAAAGAAAACTGTAAAACATTATTAAAAGAAATAGAAGAAGACACAAAGAAATGGAAATGCATCCCCTGCTCATTTATTGGAAGAATCAACATTATCAAAATGGCCATACTACTGAAAGCAATACACAGATTCAACACTATTCCAATAAAAATCTCAATGACATTCTTCAAAGAGATAGAACGAATAATGATGAAGTTCGTATTGAACTACAAAAAACCTCCAATAGCCAAAGCTTTCCTGACCAAAAAGGAGAATGGAGGTATCACCCTCCCAGACTTCAAACTATACTACAAAGCCATAATAATTAAAACTGCCTGGTACTGGAACAAAAATAGACACACAGATCAATGGAATCGAATAAAGAATCCAGATATCAATCCACATATATATGAACAATTAATCTTTGATAAAGGTGCAAAGAATATGCAGTGAAACAAGGACAGTTTGTTCAACAAATGGTGCTGGGAAAATTGGACGACTACATGCAGAAAAATGAATCTAGACTAATATCTCATGCCGTGCTCGAAAACCAACTCAAAATGGATAAGACTCTTGGACATAAGACCTAAAACAGTAAAATATATAGAAGAAAACGTAGGCAAAACAGTATATGATACATCTTAATAACATGTTTAAAGATACATACCCCAAAGTGAAGGAAGTGAAGGAAAAGGTAAACAGCTGGGATTACATCAAAATAAAAAGCTTCTGTACAGCACAAGAGACATTAACCAAAACAAACAGGCACCCTACTAATTGGGAGAAAATCTTTGCACACAATACAACCGATAAAGTACTGATAACAAAAATCTACAAGGAGCTCACACAACTCAACAAAAACAAATTCAACAATCCAATCAAAAAATGGGCAGAAGAGCTAAAAAAGACACTTCTCCAAAGAACAAAAGCAAATGGCCAACAGGTATATGAAAAAATGTTCAACATCACTTATAATCAGGGAAATGCAAATCAAAACCACAATGAGATACCACCTCATGCCAGTGAGAATAGCACACATTAAAAAAACAGGCCATAACAAATGCTGGAAAGGATGTGGAGAAAAAGGAACTCTTCTACACTGCTGGTGGGAATGCGAACTGGTCCAACCATTATGGAAAGCTGTATGGTGGTTCATCAAACTGCTAAAAATGGAGCTTCCATATGACCCAGCAATACCACTTTTGGGAATCTACCTGAAGGACACAAAAACAGTAATCCAAAAGGATACATGCACCCATATGTTTATTGCAGCACTATTTACACTAGCTAAGATATGGAACCAACCTGGATCCCAAAAATAGATGATTGGATCAAGAAGATGTGGTACATATACACAATGGAATACTATTCAGCATTCAAAAAAGATAAACACATGCAATTGCAGCAACATGGGTGGAGTTAGAAGGGATCATGCTCAGTGAAATAAGCCAGAAAGAAAGAGAAAAATATCGAATGGTTTCACTTATTACAGGAATCTAGAGAAACCAAATAAGAGAGAGAGATTCAGCAAGGGAGGGGGGAGATAAGGGTTCAAAGCGGGGGAGAGGGGAGCACAAGGGACTGTGGTGATGGTTCATGGATGAATCGGTGGTGGGTAACCCACAGGGAATATACTATAATGTAAAAGGTACAAATAATAATAAACATATTTTTTAAATGTTAAAAAGAGTGCTATCTAAACTGAAAAAAATACAGTTTACCAAAAAAATTGAACACGGCAATAAAAAAAACAGAAAACAAAGAAAAATGGCAGTAATAAGCCCTCACAAAAGTAATACGTAATAAGCCCTCACATATCAATGATCACCCTAAATGTAAGAGGACTGCACTTACCAATCAAAAGGCACAGAATAATCGGATGAATTAAAAAGCAAAACCCACCTGTGTGCTGCTTACAAGAGACTAATTTAAGCTATAAAGAAAAATATAGACAGGGCCTCCCTGGTGGCACAAAGGGCTAAGTGCAGCGCTGTGGAGCTGTCAGCTGCTGCCGCCTGAGTTTGATGCCTGGCTGGGGAGATTCCCACATGGCACAGCAGACCTCTCCTGTCTCATCTCCCGCTGCTCCCCTCAGCAGTGTATTTTGGTCAATCTGTCTGTTCTGCTCCCCACTTTGTCCGGTGAACCCTCACACCGCCCCACACCTCTGGCCTGCAACCCACCTTGTATGCAAAAATAAATCTTTTTTAAAAAAGAAAAACATAGACAAAGTGAAGACATGGAAAATGATATGCCAAGCCAACAGAAAAAATTAAAAGGCAGGAACTACTATATCAGAGAAAATAGAATTCCAGCCAAAATAAAGATAAAAAGAGACAGTCATTATATAATTATAAAGGATAAATACAACAGTAAGACATAATACTTATTTAATATATATATAACACAAACATAGCACCAAAATATATAGAGCAATTTATATATTATAAGCATATTTATTATTAAAATGTTTATTATATTATTAAAAGGCATAAAGGGATACATTAATAACAACACAATAAAAGTAGGGAGCATTAACACCCCATTTACAGCAATGGAAATATTCACACAAAAATCAACAAGAGTTGCTTTAAATGACAGATTAGCTAGATTTAGGGCCTCTCTGGTAGTGCAGGGGTTAAATTCTCCGTGCTATCAAGCTTTTGCCAGCCACTACGGCATGAATTCAATTCCTGGCCAGGGAACCAACCTTCCTGGCAAAACTGACCTCTCCTGTCTGCCTGCTGCTCCCCTCAGCAGTGTGTTCAGCAGTGTATTTCAGTAGATCTGCCTGCTCTGTTCTGCACTCTGTCTCTGGTGAATCCTCTTACCCTCCACACCACTGGCCTACACCCCAGTTCTTATATGCTTAAATAAAATTTAAAAAAATCTTAAAAAAAAGATTAGCTAGATTTAATAGATATTTACGGAACATTCCACCCCAAAACAGCACAATATGCATTCTTTTCAACCTACTTTTTATTGTGTTGTTGTTAATGTATCCCTTTATGCTTGTTAATAATTGCTTTATATACTTTGGTGCTATGTTTGTTTTATATATATTAATAAGTATTATGTCTTACTGTTGTATTGATCCCTTTATCATATAATGTCTGTCTTTGTCTCTTGTTATCTCTATTTTGGCTGGAAGTCTATTTTCTCAAGGAACATTCTCAAGGGTGAGACCATATGTATGAACAGAAAACAAATCTCAATAAAATTATGAAGACTGAAATCACATCAACACCTTTTTTGAGCACAATAACATAAAACTGGAAGTCAAACAAAAGAACAAAAAGGAGAAAACCACGGGTTTCTGGAGAAAAAGCAAGAACTAATGAACAATTACTGGATGAATGTGGAAATCAAAGGTAAAATAACACTTGGAGACAAAACAAAAACATAAGTTATGGGATGTGACAAAAGTAGTACTAAGGGGATTTTACTGCATTACAGGCCTACATCAGGAAACAAAACAATCATAAATTTAAAATCTAAGCTTATACCTAAAGGAACTAGAAAAAGAAGAAAAAAATGAAACCAAAAGTCAGTAGAAGTAAGAAAATCATACAGGGCCTCCCTTTAAAGATTAATTTTTATTTATTTATGCATACAAGAACTGGGGTATAGGCCAGAGGTCCAAGGGTGGTGGTGAGAGGATTCACCAGAGACAGAGTGGGGAGCAGAACTGCTGAGGGGAGCAGCAGGCGAGACAGGAGAGCTCTGCTGCATCATGTGTGTTAGCTCCCTGGCCAGGGATCGAACTCATGCCACAGTGGCTGGCAATAGCCTGGTAACCCTAAGTCTTTAACCCCTGTGCCACCAGGGACACTACAATAGCTGTTGTTTCTATACACAAATAATGAACTAGCAGAAAAAGATGTAAGAGAAAAAAATCTAATTTAAATCATATCAAAAAGAATTAACACCTTGGAATAAATTTAAACAAAGAAGTGAAAGGCCTGTACACTAAAAATTATAATACATTGTTGAAATAGAAAACACAAAAAGATGAAGGGGTATTCCATGATTATGGATTGAAGGAATTAACATTGTTAAAATAGCTCTGTTACCTAAAACAATAAACAAATTCAGTGCAATCCCTATCAAAATCCCAGTCTCCTTCTTCACAAAAAATAGAACAAAAAAAACCACCATGGAATTCATATGGGACCACAAAAGACACCAAATAGTAGAAAAAAAATCCTGAAAAAAGGAATAAAAATGGAGGCATCACGTGCCCCAACTTCAAAATACACCACAAAGCTATTGTAATTAAAACAGCATGGTATTGAACTAAAAATACACAGAACAGTGGAACAGAATAGAGAGCGCCAAAGCAAATCTACTCATATATGGACAACTAACTTACAACAAAGGAGTCAAGAGCATACAATTGAAGGTAGTCTCTTCAAAAAAAGGTTTTGGGAAAACTGTACATCTGTATGTAAAAGATGAAACTACACTATTATCTAACACCATACACAAAAGTTAATTCAAAATGGATTAAAGACTTGGATGTAAGACCTGAAACCAGAAAACCTAGTTGATATGCTCTTGACATCAGCCTTAGAGCTATCTTTGACAGCTCCACTGACAAGGTAAACAAAAGCAAAAAGAAACAAATGGGACTATGTCAAACCAAAAAGTCTGCAAAGCAAAAGAAACTATCATCAAAACTAAAAGTATCCTACTTGAATGGAGAAATATTTATACACCATATGCTAGACAAATGGTTAGTAAGCAAACTATACAAAGAACTCATAAAACTCATATATGCAAACATACAATATACAAAGAATATACAAATATGCAAAGAACTCATAAAACAACCCAATTAAAAAATGGGCAGAAGATCTAAATAGAAACTCCTTCAAAGAAGACATACAGATGAACCCTTTGAAGACCACAGGCACCTGAAGAGATGTTTTATCAATTCTTATTCTTAAACAACAAACAATCCTCAGCAAGTAGAACCAAGAATCATGCCCGCTGGCACCAACAGCACAGCAATGCTACAATCGGAGCAAGGCACAGGGCCAACAACAGGAAGAAAAAAAGTTACAAATGACCCTCAAAACAATACACCACAGAAAGAAAATCCCTCTTCAGAACCCAATAATATGGACATAGAAGATTACATCTGCCTAACAGATAAAGAATTCAGAATAACCATAACAAAAAAAATAGAATTAAATGAAAAGAACAAAGAACTGAGGAATATAAATGAAGAACTGAAGAACGGGAATGAATCCATAAAGAAGAAATTGAAGGAAATGGAGGATTTACAATAATTAGTAGAGAGCCATAAAAGTAGATTAAAACACATGGAGGGAAGAATAAGCACTCTGGACGATAAAGATACTGAAAGAACCAAGACAGAAAAGGAAAAAGAAAAAAGAAGGAAAATGAATGAGGAAAAGCTTCAAGAACTATCTGACACCATGAAAAAAGGAAACATCAGACTCATAGGAATCCCAGAAGGAGAGGAGAGAGACAAAGGAACAGAGAAACTTCTCAAGGAGATAATTGAAGAGAACTTCCCAAACATGAAAAAGGAAACAAAAATCAACATACAGGAAGCCAGAAGATCTCCAAATTATTACAATGAAAGAAAAAAAACAGCAAGACATATGACAGTAAAACTATCGAGAATTCAAGACAAGGAAAATATATTGAAAACGACGAGGACATAGAAACAAATAACCTATAAAGGAAAGCCAATCAGGATGACATCAGATTTCTCCGAAGAAACACTACAGGCAAGAAGAGAATGGAGAGACATATGTAATATACTACATGCCAACAAATATCAAGCAAGAATACTCTACCCTGCAAAGCTCTCCTTCTATGAAGAAAGAATATGGACCTTCTCTGACAAACAAAAACTACAGAAATTCATCACTAGCAACCCCCCACTCCAAAACATACTACAAGAAACCATGAAGACAAAACCAACAGAGGAAAGACCAAGAAATACAGAATAAGGTAAGGATTAGAATCGCAAAAAGGTAAACAAAAAGACAAATATGGATAACAGTATATCAGTATTAACTCTAAATGTAAATGGACTAAACACACCAATTAAAAGACACATCATAGCAGGATGGATCAAAAAACAGAACCCAACCTTCTGCTGTCTACAAGAAACACATTTAATTGCAAAAGATAAACAGAGAATAATAGTTTAAAAAGGATGCAAAACAATCCTACAAGCAAATGGACCAAGAAAGGAGGCAGGAACAGCTATACTTACATCAGATAAAATAGACTTCAAACATAAGAAGGTAAAAAAAGACAAAGCTGGTCACTACATCATGATAAAGGGGACAATAAAACAGGAGGATATAACACTCATTAACATATACTCCCCAAATGAAGGAGCACCAAAATATATCAGACAAATATTATCATCCCTGAAAAAAGACATTAAAGAAAATACATACACAGTAGGAGATCTCAACACCCCACTTTCTCTATTGGACAGATCAAGAAGACAAAAAGTAACCAAGGACATTAAAGCTCTAAATAAGGACCTAGGCCACATGGAATTAACAGATATCTATCGATCACTTTACCCTGAAAAATTGAATACACATTTTTCTCAAGTGCACACGGAACATACTTCAGGATCGATCACATATTAGGCCACAAAACAAACCTCAACAGATACACTAAGATCAAAATCGTACCAGCCTTCTTCTCCGATCATAAAGGAGTCAAACTGGAAATAAATCATAAAAAGGAAAAAAGAAACCTCCTTACCTCATGGAGACTGAAACCCACATTACTGGAAAACCAATGGATCAACGAAGAGATCAAAGAA
>PVIJ01020081.1:0-14740 GCA_004024925.1 Scalopus aquaticus | reverse complement strand
TCCTGCAGGTGCAGCAGGGGCCTGACGCCCGCCCCTGACCCCGCCCCCGGACCCTGCCAAGGGCACCTGCTCTTCCCGCCTCGCACTGCGCCCGCCCCGCAGCCGCCCGCTCCGCCCCAGCTCGGGCACGAGGCTCTCGCAGCCGCCAGGAGGGTCCGGCCTGGACTGGGCGCCGGGGGTGTGGCCCGAGCTCTCGCCCCACTGCCTCGGGGACCAGCACGCTCTGCCCCCGGCCGGTTCCTCCTGGAAGCTGAAGGTCCGCAGGTGCTTCCCGTCACCCCGTGGGGCAGCTCCCTGCTTACCTGTGCCCGAGAGGCGCCGCAGGTGCGCCCCTCGCCCCATGGGGCAGCTCCCTGTCCACCTCCGCCCTCTCCCGCTCAGGCCCACGTGCGCCCCGCCCGCGCCCGCCCACGCCCCGGCCCAGCCCCTGAGCGCGCGTCTCGGGGTCCGAGGGCTCAGAAGGGCGGCGGGGCCAGCACGGGCCGGCGAGAAGACGCGGCGGAGCTGGACGCGGTTTCCTTCCTCGGGGCTCTGCTCTCCGCCCCTGCCCGGACCCCCTCTCTCTCTCTGAGACTCCCGCTCCCCCGTGCTCCCCTGGGGGCCGGGGCGGCACAGGTAAGCCCCCCAGCTCGGGGCCCCCACCTGCCCGCAGCCACCCGGCCTCACACGGCCCCGCTCCCCTGAGGAGACCTCCCGACCCTGCTGGTTTGCGGGGCCTTTGGGGCTCCCTGTCCTGTGACCCCCAGTTTGGGGTCCGGCCCCAACCCCCGGGGTTAGCCGGCGGCTGCCGCGGGCGCCCCGGCTGTGGCTTCCCGCTGCCCTCCCAGGGGACCCCGGGCTGCGCTAAGACCCGGCTCCGGCCTCCCCACTCCCGCCTCGGGGCTCCTCGGAAAGCGGGGTGAACCCGCTGGGGGCTTGTTAATCCTGGGTTCCGGGGACCCATTCCCCATGGTTTTCCGCGGAAAAGCCTGGGGGTTCCCCAGGCTGAGCGGTGAGCCCGGCGGGGCCCGCCCCCAAAGCCGAGCGGCCCTGCTTCCAGCCGCAGCCCAGGGTCCCGGCGTCTGGGGGACTGTGAGGGAGGCGGGGGCTCCCCGAGGACGGGGCGCAGGAGCCGCTCTGCGGGGGACCCTGGGACCTCCCAGGCCCCGGTGGGGCGGGAAGGGAGACGAGTGGGGCTTCGGCCCCCAACTTCACGGGGTGTCCCCTAGGGGGAGACCTCACGACCCCCTTGGGTAGAAGCCGGTGGAAGGTTCTGGGGCCCGGCCGGGCTGACGCCCCCAGGCTCCCCGAGTGGCCCGACCCCCAGGCCCAGGAGCGGGGCTCGCCCGCGGGGCTGGGGTCAGGTTCAGGGGCCGAGCCCCTCCCATGCGGGCATCCGGGGTCTGGGGTCTCCCCTCCGGCCTCACCTGCTTTGTCCAGCCTCGGGGGTCCCCAGAGCCCGACCCGCAGAAGAGCTGACGCTGCTGATTAAAGTCTGTACCCGCGTGGCCTGGTTTCTTGGGGGGACGTGGGGTGTGCGGGCACCAGCGCGGCGGGGGGCCTGAGACGCTGAGGAGGCTGCGGGCGCGGAGCCCGGCGGAGAGAGGGGAGTGAACCTTCGGTTAATTCTTCAAGGTTTTGAGCGCTTCTGGGGGCCGCGGGCGCGTTTCGGGTTTGGGGAGAGGCAGTTGCGGGGCACGCAGGGCGTCTTGAAGGAGAAGGGGCCATGGTGGAGGGGGCACCAGGTGAGGAGCAGGTCCGGGTAGGGGAGCGCAGTTGGCGGGGACTCTGGGGGGGCCCTGGCGGGGAGCCCCTGCCGGGCCCAGTCCCCAAGAGGCCACGGGGGCACCTGTAGGATGCGGCCCGCGCGGGTCCCCCAGCGCAGGTTTCAGCAGGTTCTGAGGTGGCGTCGTGGACAGTCCGGGGCTGATTCAGCCCAAACAGTAACTTCACAGGCTGAGTCTGGGAAGGTTTTTCTGGCCTTTTCCTCAGATGTCGGGGACGCGCCCTCGCAGCCGAGCCCGGGAGCCGCAGGGTCTGCTCGGCCACTGTGCTCAGCCAGTGATCTGGGGGGACGCCCCGGCTTTGTCGGGGAGTGTCTGGGGGCGCCCTGGGGGCTGCGGCCTTAGCACTCTGGGCCTCCCCAGGCACCTCCAGGCTGTGCCTTCGGGCGCGGGGCGCGACTGTGCCTGTTGGGGCCTTGCTGTTTGCGGTCTTGCTCGGGGCCCCGAGTGGGGACACTTCGGATCCCGCCAAAGCGCAGAAACGCGTGAGATGCTCTTTGCTGTCAGCGCTGGAGCTTCGGCGTTGGGCTGTTGGCTGCGGGGTCAGAGAGGCCACAGGTGTCTGACGGGGAATAGTGATGTTTAAAGAATCCTTGGCTGCTGCCGCCAGCTCTGCGTTTGGCCGGAAGCACCTGGGCTCGTAGGATTCTGGGGTGCTCACGGGCTGGGGTTCTTGCCTCCTGGTTTGTGCAGATACAGATCTTTACAGAGACAATCCTTTTGCTCTCGATTTCTCCCCCCCACCTCTCCCTCCCAATCCTGCAGTTGATTTTGAAACAGCACAGTGATGAGAATAGAGATCGGTCACCTAACGAGGAAACATTTTAATGTGACAACTTTTTCCAGTCAGCACTGACATCCTATAGGCACAGTTTAGCGCCTTCAAGTATGTTCAGTATCCCCAGCTGGAAACTGTCGGTGCACTGAAGCTATAGGAACAATTTAGATTTGGGCTTTCCGAGTCTGACTTCCCCTGATCTATAAAACCCTCCTGGACAGAGGGCAAAAGCTGGGCACCTGGTATTGAGTCAATCCTAACTCTCTGCATTCTGGTGCTTTAACCTCTGGGTCATGCAATGGCTTTTATGGTTGGAGAACAAGAGAAAAGACGGTGTGGATGACAATAGAAACCACTAGCAACTCGAAAGGTGATTTAGAGGCGTCCTGACTCCAGCAGTTAAAGCACCAGGTGGGAGATAATTGAACACTGTCATACTTGCATTTTCTAGACCTCATTGTGAATAGACATTCCTAGATAGCGTCTGTTTAAGGTAAAAATGGGGAAAATGGAGTGTTCAGAAACAAGGTTTTCTCATGTTCATACTTGTCTATAACTGACTGAAAAACAAATACATAAAATAATTACAAGGTTTCAGTTGATGTCATTATAGATCTTCGGCAAGAAAAAGAGCTTCTCATTCTAAAGCTTTTCCTTCTGCGAGGCCAATACTCAGCACAGGGATCAGCTAACTTGGCAACTTTTGTGGCTTCATAAGTGCCATTTTCAGGCAAATAACCTTTTGGCATAAGGACCTTTTTTTTACTGGCAGCTCTGCGAGAAATGAAGTTTCAAAGTAGGGTGATCTTGTCAGCACTCAGCAAAGCAAAATGGGGCTCCTTGTGTCCTTTTCATTTTCACAAATCTTTCAAGTGAGTGTCTCCTGGGTAACTGAATTAGAAAGTAAAAGTCTCCTTAACTTAGACTCAAAAACCTGAGTGACAGAAAAATGTTTCCTGGTCTAAAATTGGTGGTTCTATCAATAGTCTTCCTGTTCAGATGGCTGTTGGTAAAGTCTTCGAGTTTTACTTTTCCTTGAGGCTCTTTCCTTCTGGATGAACAGCAGGGTAAGAGGATTCGAGGTTGGACGTGTCTGAGAGCTCGGCTGTGTCCCTTGTTTGCTTGTAAGGTTTCTGCTGGGGAGTTTGCACAGTCTGCTCCTTTTCTGAGTTTTAGATTCGTCTCCCAGAGTGGCTGCCTGTTTTGATCACTATGTCTCTATCATTTGAAACTCGTTTAATTCCACAAGTCTGGTTCTCACCGTTCCATTCAAATCTCCTTTAGGGGTGTTGGTGGTTCTCCTGTACTGAGACGTCTCTCTGGTTAGATGTGTTTTGCTGTATAAGAGTTTTTTTTCCAACGAAGTTTAAAAACTTCATTTTTACTAATAATTTCAAACAGGGAATCTCCCTTTATGCTAAGAAAATGGATGTGACTGGTTGACAGGGAGCTGGTGGGCTCCTAGGTGTAACAAGTTCTGGGGTCTGTCTCGTCCGAGCACAGGGCCTTGGCGCCTGCTCGGTGGCCGGGCCCTGCTGCAGGGAAAGGGTCATGGGCAGCGGGACCCAGGGCAGATGGGCTCTGATGCCCCCCTTGCCCCCCCAAACGTCACTGTTCCTGGTTCTTAGGGAAAATGTGAGTGGGGGGGGGTCCTCATTAGCAGATTCCCCAGGCTACTCCTGGCTGGGGTGATTCCCACAAGGCGCGGCAGACCTCTCCTGCCTCGCCCGCTGCTCCCCTCAGCAGTGTGTTTCCATCAATCTCCCCGTTCTGCTCCCCACTCTGTCTCTGGTGTACCCCCTCGCCGTCCCATGCCTCTGGTCGGTACCCCAGCTTGTCTGCATAAATAAAAATCTTAGAAAAGCAAATTTTCTTTTCTTTTTTTTAAAGATTAATGAGTCATCATAACTATAAAGATGATTCTTGGCCATTTCTGGAAAATTGTCTGAGATCTAACTCTGACCAGCCGGGAAATGGCTCTGTCTGGGCCAGCCCTGAGGGCTGTGTCCAGCCTGGCCTGGAGGGCAGTCTCTGTCCAGCCCAACCCTGTGTTTCGGCCTGTGCTTTAAACATGGCTCAGTCTTTCTTGTTCTAGTATTTAACGTATGAAAAATTCATTCCAGCTTCTCTACGGTACATTTAGGTTTATGTGTTTGCGTCGTTTTGTTTTCCTACATTAAAAATTCTTTCCTAGATAAATGGGTCAATTTTTATCTGTGTTCTCTAAGCCTCTCTCAATTCAGAGACTGCACTTTTTCCATTGGTGAGTTTAACTCACTTTGTATTTTTTTACATCACAATTTTGTTAGAATTTGCTTTTGTTTCCATAGTATGAAAATTTGGTTTTCTAAGATTATAGAGGCATCATTACGGTAAAGATGTTTCTTGACCTTTTCTGGAAAAGTTTCCTGAGAGTTAACTCGGCCCGGCGATCCGTGTCTGTCTGGCAAAGCCCGCTACTGGTTTTCCGGCCTGTGCTTTAAACCTCACTAAGCTGTCTTTGTTCTGGTATTTAACACAGTGAGGACAGTTTCATTCCAACATCTTTAGAGTACCTTTAGGTTTCCATGTTTAGGTGATGTTATGTTTTCCTGCATTCAGTTTAATTCCCCCGTCTTCCCTAAGTGAGTCACTTCACATAGATGTTATCAAAGCTACTCTCCGTTCAGCCTGGCATTTATTTTTTTGGTGAATTTAAGTCTGTTATTTACAGCACAATTTTGATAGGATTAAATATTGTTTCCATGGTACGAAAGCGTGGTTTTATAAGATGAAAGAGGTGTCATTACTGTAAAGATGGTTCTTGGCCATTTCTGGAAAAGATTTCTGAGATTTAGGTCGGGTGGTGGGGAAGGCTCTGTCTGGCCCAGCCCAGGCCTGGTTTTGGAACCTGTGATTTAAACATCTACTTGTTCTGATATTGAACACAGGAAAGATCCATTCCAACTTCTTTATCGTATCTTTAGGTTTCTATGTTTATGTCATGTTCTGTTTCCCTGTGTTCAATAAAATTTCTGTCTTATCAAAGTGAGTCAATTCACATACAGTCCTCAGAGCAACTCACAATTGAGTTACAGGCTTTTTTTTTTTTTTTGCGAATTTAAGTTACTATTTCCTTATAGCACAATTTTGATAGGATTAAATATTGTTGCCATGATAAGAAGATTTGGTTTTCTAGATATAGATTTATTATTGCCAAGACAGTTCTCGGCCATTTCTGGAAACGTTTTCCTTGATGAACTCGGACCGACTGGGAAGACTGTCCTGTAGGCCCGGAGGACACTGTCCGTCCGAGCCGGTCTGTTTCTGGCCCAGCCTGAGGCCTGGGTTTCGGTCTGTGATTGAAACTTCAGTCTGTCTTGGTCTAGTATTTACCTTAGTGAGGACAGATTCATTCCACCTTCTTTACAGTACAGCTTGGTTTCTCTGCTTAGGTCGTGTTTTTCTGCATTCAACATAATTTCTATGCCTGACTATAATGGCTTAATTCACGTATGTTCTAAAAGCTACTCTCAATTCAGAGACTGGCCTTTTTTCTCTAGTGAGTTTACGTAACTCACTTTGTATTTTTACAGCACAATTTTGATAGGATTTCTTTTGTTTCCATTGTATTAAAATTTGGTTTTCTTAGAACCATCTTCTGTAAAGATGGTTCTTGGCCATTTCTAGAAATGTTTTCTGATATTTAACTCTGACCAGCCGGAGTGCTGTGTCTGCCCCATCCCACAACTAGTTTTTCGGCCTGTGCTGTAAACATCAATTGCGTTTTTTTTATTCACATAGGAAAGATTCATTCCAACATCTTTATAGTATCTTTAAGTTTCCATGTTTAGGTCATTTGTTTTTCTACATTCACCATAATTGCAAGCCTTCTCAAAGAGAGTCAATTCACAGGTTCTTAAAGCAACTCACAATTTAGTTACAGGCCTTTTTTTTTTTTTTTTTTGGCGGCGGGCAATTTTAGTTACTGGTTATTATTATTATTTTTTTTTTATGGCACAATTCTGATAGGTTAAATATTGCTTCCAGGACTAGAAAATTTGGTTTTCTAAATATAAAGAGATTACTGTAAAGACAGTTCTTCGCCTTTTTAAAAAACATTTTCTGAGATTTAACACAAACCGGCCACGAAAACTCTGTCTGGCTCAGCTCCGGAGGGCTGTGTGCTTTTTCCTTTGGTGAGTTCAAGTAACTGTTTTATCACAGCACAATACTGATAGGATTTTTTGTTTACGTTGTTGAAATAGTTGGTTTCTGTGATTCAAGAGGCAACGTTAAGCAAAGACGGTTCTTGGCCATTTCTGACATTTTTCTGAATTCTAACTCTGACTAGCCTGGAAAGGGCTCTGTCCGGCCCGGGGAACAGGTTTGTTTCTGGCCCAGCCTAGGGCCTTCGTTTCAGCCTGTGCTTCAAACCTCAGTCTTGCTTGTTCTAGTAGTAAACATAGAGAAAACAGATTCCTGCGAACTTCTTTATAGCACCTTTAAGTTTCCATATTTGGGTGATGTTATTTTTTCCCACATTCAATTTAATTTCACAGTTTCACCTAAGTGAGTCAATTCACATACATGCTCTCAAAGAAACTCGCAATTTAGTTACCAGCGTTTATCTTTGGCGGGTTTAACTTGCTGGTTTTTTCAGTACAATTTTGATAGTACTAAATATTGCTTCCATGATAAGAAAATTTGGTTTTCTAAGTACAAAGAGATCATTACTGTAAAGATGGTTCTTGGCCATTTCTCTCAAGTTTTCCGAGATTTAACTCGGACCAGCCAGAAGGACCCTCCGACTCAGTCCGGCAGGCTGAGTGCTTTTTTCTTTGGTGAGTTTTAGTAACTGGGGTTTTTGACAGCACAAGTTTGATAGGATTTTCTTTGGTTTCCATTGTATGAATATTTGGTTTTCTATGGTTAAAGAGGCATCATTACAGTGAAGGCGGTTCTTGGCCATTTCGAAAAATTTTCTAAGTCAGCCTACCCAGGAGAGAGCTCTGTCCGGCCCTGCCCCGCCCGGTGGTCTGTCAGCCCAGCCGAGGGCTGTTTCTGGCCTGACCTTTTTCACTGGCCCAGCAAGAGGTCTGTGGCCTTCGGGCCGAAGGCTGTGCCTGGCCAGTTGAGGGTTGTCCCTGCCCCAGCCCAGGCTTGGGTTTCGGCCTGTGCTCTAAACAGCCCTCAGTCTTTGTTCTAGTACTTCTCAGTGAGGAAAGAGTCATTCCAACTACTTTATAGGACCTTTAGGTGTCTATTTAGATCTACACTAAACTCAGTTTTTTTACAGTACAATTTGATAGGATTATTTTGTTTCCCTTGTATGAAAAACTGCTTTTCTAAGGTTAGCAAGCCATCATTACTGTAAAGATGGTGCTTGCTATTTCTGGAAAATGTTCTGAGATCTCTAACCAGCCCGGAAAGGGCTCTGTGCAGCTCACGCCTTGGTTTCAGACTGTGCTTTAACCGTGGCCTGGTCTTTCTCACTCTAGTATTCAGTAACTGGGTTTTTTACAGCATAATTTTGATAGGAATTTTTGTTTCCATTGTATGACTATTTGGTTTCTATGATTAAAGAGGCAACATTTCTGTAAAGATAGTTCTTGGCCATTTCTGAAAAAATGTCTGAGATCTAACTGACCGGTCTGGAAAGGGCTCTGTCCGGCCCGACCCCAGATCTGTTTCTGGCCCAGCCTACGGCCTTGGTTTCGGCCTGTGCTTTAAAACTCTGTCTTGCTTGTGCTAGTATTAAACATAGTGAAAACAGATTCCTGCAAACCTCTTTATAGTATCCTTAGGTTTCCATTTTAGGTGATGTTGAGTTTTCCTGCATTCAGTTTAATTTCAGTCTCACCTAAGTGAGTCAATTCATATGTTCTCAAAGCAACTTCAATTTCGTTACAGGCCTTTTTTTTTGGTGAATTTAAGTTACTCAGTTTGTTTTTCTTATAGCACAATTTTGATAGGATTAAATATTGCTACCATGGTATGAGAATTTGGTTTTCTAAGTATAAAGAGATCATTACTGTATAGATAGTTCTTGGCCATTTGTGGAAAAACTGAGATTTAACTTGCACTGGCCCGGAGGGTTCTGTCCGGCTTGGGGGCCTGGTTTCTGACTGCATTGAACATCAGTCTGTCTTGTTCTAGTATTAAACATAGTGAAGACTGCTTCAGACTTCTTCATCGTAACTTTAGGTTCCATGTTTAGGTGATACTATATTTTCCTGCATTCGATTTAATTTCAGTTTTACCTAAGTGAGTCAATTCACATACATGTTCTAAAAGCTACTCAGAATTTAGTTACAGGCCTTTCTTTTTGGTGGAATAACTTACTGGTTTTTTACAGCACAATTTTGATAGGAATAAATATCGTTTCCATGATAAGAAAAGTTGCTTTTCTAAGTATAGAGAGATCATTACCGTAAAGATTGTTCTTGGCTGTTTCTGGGAAAGTTTTCTGAGATTTAACTTGGACCAGCTGGGAAAATTCTGTTCAGCCCAGAGGGCTGTGTCCTTTTGCTTTTGTGAGTTTAAGTAACTGTCTTTTTTTACAGCACAATTTTGATAGGATTTTTTTCCCATTCTATGAATATTTGGTGTTCTATGATTAAAGAGGCATCGTTACAGTCAAGATGGTTCTTGGTCATTTCTGTATTTTCTGAAATCAAATCTGACCGGGGCAGAAGTGGCTCTGTCTGGCCCATTGGGAGGGCAGTGTCCAGCCCGGAGGCCTGGGTTTCGCTGGACTTTTAACAATTTGTGTGCCAGCTGTTTTCTGTGCTACCGCATGAATGGTATAAGCATTCAATAAAATACAATTCCTGAACTACTGGATATATTTTAATGAAATTTTAAATGCATAGAGATTAAAACTTCTAGACTGAGTACGATCAAAGAAATAGCTCCTAATAGTTCCAAATAAATCCACCATGGCGTGAAAAACCGGAGAGTAGATGAACACATGAATACGTGAGCAGAGCAAATTAACATCGCTCTGTGTGTTTCTCCTGTTTACCATAGTGAGGGGAGAGTCATTCCAACTCTTCATAGGACCTTTCGTTTTCTGTGTTTACATGTTTCGTTTTCCTGCATTCAATATAATTTGCTTCTTTCCAAAGTGAGTCAGTTCACATACGTGTTCTCAGAGCAACTCACAATTTAGTTACAGGCCTTTTAATTTTTTGGTGAATTTAAGTGACTGTTTTTTTACAGCACAATTGTGATAGGATAAAATATTATTCCATGGTATGAAAATTTGGTTTTCTAAGTATAAGGAGATCATTATTGTAAAGACAGTTCTTGGCCATTTCTGAAAGGTTGAGTCTACCTCGGACCGGCTGGAAAGACGCTTCCTGGCCCAGCCTGGAGGGTGGTGTCTGGCCTGGCCCGGCCCTCCCGGGAGGGTTTTGTCCAACCCGGCCCAGACACCTGGTTTTCGACTGTGCATTAAACATCAGTCTTTCCTGTTCTAGTATTCAACATACTGAAGAAAGATTCCTTCCAGCGTCTTTTGAGTAGCTTTAGGTCTCCGTGTTTAGGTTAGGTTATGTTTTCTTGCATTCAATATAATTTCACAGTCTTACCGAAGTGAATCAATTCACATTCATGTTCTCAAAGCAACTCACAATTTAGTTGCAGGTTCTGTTTTTTTTTGGGGGGGCGGGGTGAATTTAAGTTACTGTTTCTTACAGCACAATTGTGATAGGATTAAATATTGTTTCCATAATAAAATAATTGGTATTCGAAGTATAAAGAGATCATTACTGTAGAGACGGTTCTTGGCCATTTCTGGAAGAATTTTCTGAGACCTCACTCTGAGCGGTCTGGAAACAGCTCTGTCTAGCTCAGCTTGGAGGGCTCTGTCCAGCCTGGCCCCAGGTTTGTTTCTGGCCCAGCCTAAAGCCTTGGTTTCGGCCTCTGCTTTAAACCTCAGTCTTGCTTGTTTTTGTATTAAACATAGTGAAGAAAGAGTCCTTCACACTTCTTTCTAGTACCTTTAGGTTTCATGTTTAGGTGATGTTGTGTTTTCTTGCATTCAATTTAATTTCAGTCTTACCTAAGTGAGTCAAAGCACCACAAAGCAACTCAGTTTAGTTACAGGCCTTTTTTTTTTTTTTGTGAATTTGTTTTGTTTTACAACATAATTGTGATAGGATTGAATATTGTTTCCAGGATAAGAACATTTGGTTTTCTAAGTAGAAAGGGATCATTATTGTAAAGATGGGTCTTGGCCATTTCTGCAAAAGTTTACTGAGATTTAACCCAGACCAGCCAGAAAAACTGGCCTGGCCCAGCGGGCTATGTGGTTTTTGCTTTGGTGAGTTTCAGTAACTGGGTTTTTTTTTACAGCACAATTTTGGCAGGATTATCTTTTGTTTCCATTGCATGAATATTTGCTTTTCTATGATTGAGGCGGCATCGTTATGGAAAACATGGTTCTTGGCCATTTTTGAAATATTTTCTGAGATCTCTGACCGCCCTGGAAAGTGCCTGTCCAGCCCCGCCTGGCAGTCTGTCAGCCCAGCCGAGGGCTGTGTCCAGCTGGCCTGAGGTTCCTCACTGGCCCTGCGAGAGGTCTGTGTCGGTCAGTTGTGTCTGGCCCCTACCTGCCTTGGTTTTCACCTGTGCTTGAAACATCAGTTTTTCTTGTTCTAGTGTCTAAAATAGTGAACAAAGAGCCGTTCCAACATCGTTCTAGTACTTTAGGTTTTTGTGTTGAGGTGATGGTTTGTTTTCCTGCATCCAGTATAATTTCTGTGTCTTACAAGCTAAGTGAGTCAATTAACATACACTCAGTTACCCTCAATCCACCCTCCCCCGCCTCTCAGCCCCAAAGCGGTGGGGACGTCTGCGGGGCTGGCCAGGGAGCAGAGGCTGTCTCTGGGGCCACCTGGATGGCCGGTACCTCCCTCAGGCGGATCGCCCTGAACTCTCACCCACAGACAGCACCGCAGCGGCCCTTCGGCTCGCGTGTCCCCCTCACCGGGCACCTCCCGCATTCAGGCCAGTGTTCTGCAGGAGAATCGTGCCCTCCCTTGCGGAGAGGCCAGGCCTCTGGACGCCGGCACCCACATTGACATCTCTGCTTCCAGCATGAACATTCTCTCCAGATGCCTGTTTGCTTGGGGATCCCTTTAATCAATCATTTGGGAATGAAGAGCTCTCAAATAGGGTAAGAAGGAAAGAGAACTTGAGGAAAGGGAAGAAACGATGATGGACAGGGAGAGGCAGTTGTATCTTCGCGTCAATGATTCTGGAGATGGTGATGTTGTTCCTCATCCCGATGGCACCACCTTCCTTAAGCTTGGAAGAACAATAAAAACACTCGAGTTGGTGTTGGTGACGTGGGTACAAACCCTCTGTCTGTGTCCACACAAACTCCGTGAGCATCATTTGTAATAAAAGAGGAGAATTTACTCACACTGGTGTAACCAGGGCCCCTCCTCCTTCAGAATCCACTTCCTCACAAGGCCCCTTCCTGTGACCTCCGCCTGTTGTCTCCCGCTGGGTGGGCGAGACAAGGGTGTTTTTTGAATGCTTTTAAACCACACACACCTGTAAGTCACGGAATTTCCCACCCTTGAAGTCAAGTTCTTTTCTTATTGATTTTTAACACTAATTCTAAGAACAACAATGCCTGTATCCCATGAGAGCCAGGATGCGGAGGGTCGTATTTCTCCTCACTGACAGACGTTCTATTGAGGACGGTGTCTACGAAAGAGAGTAGACAGGAGGCAATAAGGTCATTGGCCTTTCAGTATTTCTGAGAATAGTTTACGCCTTCAGTACAGGTGACTACAGGCACACAACATTTGAGCTGAAGTTCCCAGTGGAATGATTCCATTTCAGATAAATTTTCACCCTGGGAGCCAAAAATGGTCACTTTACCTTCAGGGGGGATAAGCTGAATGTTTGTCACTGGAAAACCCTTTTTGGTCGTCAGTGATAAATAGGTACCAAGTTTCCGACTTGCAAGGTGCTTCTTTCCTACAGTTTCTAGAAAATAAACCAGCAGAGCTAGCCATGAAAACACGAGAGATTCCACAGTGTGTCCTGGGGGATGAGAATGGGTGGTCATCTCACCATCGTCCCCCTGCCCCATCCCTGCTGTTCCATCGTGGCCTTTACAGTAAGGTGCCGGCATCTACAGCTCTGTAGATGGCACCGTGAGGCGGGGTTCAGTACGAACATGTGATCACTTTCCAGGTGTCGGGACAGCTAAGAAAATTAGACTCTCTCTCGACCACTAAATCTGATACTGTTCTCCAAGGCAAAACCAGTACAAGTAACAGTGGGATATAAAAATTCAAACGTCTGTTTTTCTAATTTTCTACAATCCATTCTCACCTAATTTGAACTATAAGAAGACAAATGGGCACCAATCATTTCAACTTTCCATCAAGCCCCAGCACACAGGCTGAAAGGGAGGAACAAAATGCCTCCCCCAACCCCCTTCCCTGTCACAACAATACCCAGCCCTGTTCAGATCCAGTGTCCAGCTAATGCCAGAAGGTCTCATCTGTCCCAGTGTCCCAGTGTCTGTGGAGCTCATGCTGGAATTGCCTAAAAAGCTCATGCTGGAATTGCTCATGCTGGAATTGTTCATTGGCGGGAGGAGACATGTTTAGTGTTATCTGAGAGTAAAAGATTCACGTAGAAAACAGCCCATCTCGGTGTGGGTGTATTTCTGGGCTCTCATCATATTCCACGGGTGTGTCTGTTTTTGGCTCAGTGCCATGCCATTTTAGCTATTATAGCTTTATTGTATAGTCTGACCTGGAAATATCCTGCCTCCGTTCTCCCTCATTTTGGTCAGGATTGTTTTAGCTATTCTTTGTCATTTGTGGTTCCATACACATTTCAGTAATACTTGTTTTATATCTTGGAAGAATGTCATTGACGTTCTTATTGGGATCACACTGAATCTATAAATTGCTTTGCCTTCATGGGCATTATGCAATGTTGATTCTTCCAAGCCATGGGCAGGGACTATCCTTCCATTTATTTGTCATTTCTATTTCTTTTATCAATGTCTTTCTGTTTTATTTATATTGTCACTGCCTATGCTAGGTATACCCTAGGTACTTAAGTTGTGTGATTATAAGTAGTGTTGTTTTCATTTTTTTTTCTTTTTAAAGATTTGTTTGTTTATGCATAAGAGCTGGGGTGTAAGTCAGAGGTATGATATGTGAGAGGATTCCACAGAGACAGAGCAGGGAGCAGAAGCTGCAGATTAAGTGAAATTAACTGCCAAGGCGAGCAGTTGAGATCAGCCCTGAAAAATTTGGGATTTTGGCAGATATGTCAGTTTTTCCAAAATTACATGGTACCCTCGCCTGCCCCAGGCCCAGGGAGGGGCCCAGACACGGAGGAGGGGAGCCCCAGGGGTTCTGTATGAGGAGAAACTGCACAGACCCTGGGGGAGGTAAGGGGCCGAATCCTGGGGGTCTCCTCTGGAGACAGTTTCCCCCTCCCTGCCGGCTCCCCGGGAAAGTGGGGACCGGAGCCTCTCAGAGGGGAACAAAGTGACTGGGAGCTGAATCCGCAGAGGTAGCCCCAGACAGGAAGCCCCCGCCCCCCACCCGTACCTGCTCTGGGCTGTGCTCTGTGCTCTGAGCCTCCTGGGTTCGGGGTCCCTGGGCCCCTGGCGTCCCGGACACGCACCGTGGACCCCCCAGCCCCGCCCCTGTCCCTGCAGGTTTGTGTCTGGGCTCCCCCCTGCTCACCACACTGTGTCTCTCACACAGTAATACACGGCCGTGTCCTCGGGGCTCAGGCTGGTCATTTGCAGATTCAGTGAGTTCTTGGCGTTGTCTCTGGAGATGGTGAATTGGCCCTTCACGAAGTCTGCGTAGTTTGGGCTGCTACCACTACCATAAATCCATGCAACCTACTGCAGCCCCTTCCCTGGGGCCTGGCGGACCCAGCTCAAGTAGTAGCTGCTGATGGAGAATACTGAGGCTGCACAGGAGAGTCTGAGAGACCCCCCAGGCTGCACCAAGTCTCCCTCAGACTCCACCAGCTGCTCCGCACCCTGGACACCTGCAGACACAGACACAGTCCGGCAGGACACGGCTCTCGGCCACCGCTTCTCCCTCCTGCCCCCTCCCCCCTCAGGGTCTCCTGCTCCCCAGGAATCACCTCCCAGGAGAGCCCCGAGGAGCAGCCAGCTCAGCCCACGCTCCATGGCGAGTGTCCGCGTCCGTCC
>PVIJ01020080.1:0-21836 GCA_004024925.1 Scalopus aquaticus | reverse complement strand
CATGCAATTTGCAGCGACATGGATGGAATTAGAGGGGATCATACTCAGTGAAATAAGCCAGAAAGAAAGAGAAAAATATCGAATGGTTTCACTTATAACAGGACTATAGGGAGGCCGGGTGGGAGAGAGACAATCAGTGGGGGGGAGGGGGGGAGGAGGGAGCTGGAGGGAGGGAAGGGAAAGGGCACAAAATGGAATAGAAAAGAACACAAGGGACCATGGAGATGGATCACGGGTGAATTGGTGGTGGGCTACCCAAGGGGAATACAAAATGTAAAATACATAAATAACAATAAAAATATATATTTAAAAAAAGTTATTAATTTTTAATATATTCCTAAATTGACGAGTCTTTTTAACTTTTTTGCACTTCTTTCTTTCTATAGATGAAAGCCCAGTGTTCTCATCTGGATGTGTCTTTGCTTTCTTCTTCCTTTTAATTTGATACAGTGATCCAGGGAAATAATATGTGAACAAGCAAATTGTAAAGTGCAGTATGCTAATCAAATGCTGCTGTTTACCAGCACCACCTCCACCACCTCCACCACCTCCACCACCATTGCCTCTGTTCCTCCAGCAGTCTTCATCACTCCTTGGGTTTTTTATCTGTAACCCTGTGAGCATTATGTCTTGTGGCCACTAGAGGGAGGCAGCAGCAACAGCTGGGGGTTGCTCTTTACTAGGTGTCAAGGTTGTGCTTTCCTTGTTCCAGGCAGAATTGCTGATGTCTTGCCTGGAAGAAGGAAGATTTTATCTTTCTGTATTTTAGGCTAATTACATTTTCACTTTGCTTTTTGGGAAAGATTTCTGTACATAACAGAATTGTGGTGTAATTATCATCATCAATGCCATCAATGTGACTCAAATATTCCTGTTATTAGCTTTTATTCTGTTTTTTTCTGGAACACTAAAAATACTATGGAATTTTAGGTGTGTTTTTTTTTCCCCAAAGCATTCTACATGTTTTTTCTCACTATAAATATTTGACAAATTTGTTTGATTTGTCTAGTGGAGACATTATTTCTTAAGAGGCTCGGAAGCTGAGCTTGCTGCACTGCAAGTTCTGTGAAAGATGGTGGGATTTGCCATCCTAGAAGCCAGGCTTTCTGATTCCAGACCTGTGCCCTCCCGGCTGAGCTACCCCTTTAAAACAGGATGGTTGGCAGGAGTGAGTGACAAAACTGCCCGTCCACACTGGCAGGGTCTTCCCTAGCAGGCACCAGAGCTTTCTGCAGAAACCAGGCCTGGCCTGGTGCCTCCTGCTTACCCAGGGAGGCAAGGTCCGCACTCAGCGTCATTCTCCATGTCCCCCGGCGTCAGCACGGTGGCCCGGAAGAAGCCTTCACAGTCTTTGTGGCGCCTGCATATCTGGTAGCCTCCTTTGGAGAACTTCTCTGCTGGGCAGGGCACGCAGCCATAATCCTCATCTTTTGTGCCATAGCCACAGGACTGGCAGAGGAAGAGGACAGAGGATACGGGTCAGTTCAGGGCAACCCTCCATGGCCAAACCTGTGGTCCTGGGTGAACCAACCACTCAGGTATAATACTCACGGGGGCACACCAGGTGCACTGGGCACAGTGGGTGTGCTGAGTGTACTGGCACTCCAGGCATGTTGCTACTTCCAGAAGGTTCTCTTGCTGGATGTTGGCTTCCTGACCTATCCTAACTGCAGCACCACCCTCTTTTCCACCCACCGTCTCCAGCTCTGAGTGACACCCTTTCCCCAGTGCTCTGGGGTTCAGATGCTGCCCTTCTCCTGAGAGGCCCTAAACAAATTCAGCCAGCTACAGAAATGTCTGTCATGATGCAGCCCCTGGCATCTGACTTTCCTTTGCTCTCTGCAAGAGCCGCAGGCATGGGAGCCATGCACATTTTCCTTAGCACTTAACACAAGTATGTGCTTAGCTTTTCCCAAAGGAGAAGGGAGATGCCACACTCAGGAATAACATTACTGCTGCTGACTCATTTCAATTCAGATGACCTGAAACTCACTTAATTAAAGTAGAATGGGAAAGTTACAGGTACCCCTTGCTTTACTGTGCTTTGTTTTACTCCACTTTCTGTACAAATTGAAGGTTCGTGGCAATATTGTGAGCAGCAGTATATTGGTGCCATTTTCCTCACTTTGAGTCTCTGTGTCACACTTATGTAAGGTATGTGCATTCCCCCCCCCCTTTTTTTTTTAGATAATATAATGCTATCGCACACTTAACAGTCTACAGTGTAGGATAAACACAACTTTCATATGTACTGGGAAACTAAAACTTAACGCAATTCCGTATGGTGCTAGTCACTTTACTGTGCTAGTCTGGAACCAAACTTACATTACCTCTGAGGTGTGCCTATAATTGTTGTTTAAACAGAAGCAAAACAATTCCTGAGAAATCTTATAATGCTGCCATCTCTCTCACCCTGTAAGCACAGTTCCTGTGCTAACAGCAGCTCCAACTACCCAATCCTGCCGTGCAAAGACAGCCTGCTGATATAGCCTGGGGCCACAGGGAGAGCAGTGCAGCTGGGTGAGGTTGCCCAAGGAGCAGCGACCATCCGGAGTCGGGGCTGTGGCTGGACGGGCCTTACCAGGTAGGGCTCCTCTCCCGGCCCACACGGGGGACACTCGTGGCACAGCCCGGTGGTCTGGTTGTAGTACTCATTCTCGCCGCAGCTGGTGTATTCCGCTCTGGCTGAGCACATCAGGGACACCTGCCGCAGAAAGGGGTCACTTTGGCTTCTGCCTCCGCGCCTCCTTAGAGACATACACACTGTCTTGGGATCAGTGCCCGAGGTTTCTGGGGGAGCCTCGTGATGGGGACTCTGCTCAGTCAGTGCTGTGACGTCAGTTAATATGCTGGGTGGGCACCCTGCTTCCCAGAAGCTGGCCAGAAGCTCTCCCTGCCTTGTCTATCTCTTCTTTGAGGGGTGATTCTGCTCTTCACTCATGAAAACTCCCTTCTAGTTTTTACAGTGACACGGCCCCTCCCTGACACTCCAGCATAGGTGCTGTCCCTTAGTCTCTTAGCCACTCCTGGTCCTCTTCACCTTGGGGGCCCTTGGGAGGGAATCCTGGATCTTTCTCAGCTGTTAGACACACTATACTTATCACGCAGGTGTTGGGTTGTGGATTTCAAACCCCAATAAGCATGTGAGGACATTTCTATCCATGAGATCCTGCCAAGGGAACTACAACCCAGAGAATTCTAGTGTGAAGCTGGGGTGCTGTTCAGTGGTTTGTCGGCATTATTGCACCCTCAGAAGAACTGGTGTGGGAGGTGCTAGGATCACTATTCCCACCTCACAGCTGTGGAAACTGAGGTTTACGAAGCCAAGGGAGCTGCCCGAGGCTGTGTAACTGCTGAACACAGTCTGGGCCCAGCTCCTGCTGGAACCACTACCGGGGTGCTTTTGGGCCAGGGCAGCCTGGGCTTGGGTTCTACCCCACTTACCACCAGCATGGGGAGCCAAGGCATCTGCTTGCATTCTCCCGCGTAAGCCATCCTCTCACTCGGGCGCTCCTGAAACACACGCTTCATCAACACCAGTGATGCCAAGGGCTCGAGGCCGCCAGGTCTGACAGCAGAGCCCTGTTTCCTCAGGCCAGAGGCCTGCCTTCTGTCCTAGTGTGATGATGCCCCCCCTCCCACCTATCCTCACCTCCTGGCCCCCAGAAAACAAAGCAGGAATCAGTGCACTTGAAAAGACAGGGCAGATTGTAAGTTGAACCCTGAGTTACTTGGGGTGACTTCATCATCTGTCCCTGGGCAGGGGCTCAGAGCAAGGGACTGGAGCCCACGGAGGAACTGCTGTTAGAATCGGGGATGACGGCCAGAGACCTTGGAGAACCTGCGGCTCTAGATAGTCCTGCTCCTCTGAATCAAGGAAACTCTGGGAGGTAGTGCCAGCAACCAGAATCTTGCCCATCCCCCTCTCACCCTAAGTCCAGCTCCCCAGCCCACCGTGTGGGTGTTCCCTCTCTGTTAAGGATGGGTCATTCTGCATCAAAGTGATCAGAGAGTGCATGAGTCCAATACTTAATTTTACAGCTGAGACAACAGAAGCCCAGAGAGTGTAGTGACTTTTCCAAGGTCACACAGCTACTTAATGACAGAAGAGGGCTACAGCCCACCTGCTTTTCACCAATTACTAGGTTAACATCCTATTCTGAAGGAAGAAATGTGATTTTTTGCTTTTCCATTTTCAGAAAGGGGAGACCTGTGTTTACAGCTCAAAGCAGCCTTGCCAGGGCCTCTGGTTACACAAATGGTGTGCGCGCTTGATCATCTAAATTTGCTAATCACCACCTTCTCAGTCACTGTTTTCTTGCTTTGATGGGGGTGGGGTGGGGTGGGTGCGAATTTGTGACGAAATAGTCCATTGTCTTTGATTGACTGGGTTGTGTGAGGAAATTTCTAGACTCAACCATAGACAGTCCGGAAGTCAACAGGACCTTGGAAAGCCCCCCAAGACCTTTCACTTTCTGAGTCCTTTTGTTATGGGTGAGTCATTGTTGGGCATGAAAACCAATAATTCCTGACACCAAGAACACAAGCTTTGCAGGGCAGCCCAAAGGGGGAGACCAATGGGTGGGAAATCTGGGACTTTTTTGGG
Organism: Scalopus aquaticus; assembly: GCA_004024925.1. Taxonomy (NCBI): domain Eukaryota; kingdom Metazoa; phylum Chordata; class Mammalia; order Eulipotyphla; family Talpidae; genus Scalopus; species Scalopus aquaticus. Next base: position 17,230 of record PVIJ01020080.1, on the reverse strand, counting down.
GAGAGAAGCCCCAAGCTTTGTCATTGCCATATAATATCCTGAAGGCATTAGAGAGAAAGCAATTATTTATTGAAAATAAATAAGTTAAAGGTCAGAAGGAAGTATTCCATGTATGTAAGTCAAGAGTTGGGAAGGGCTAAAAGTGGGAAAATCGGAGCCAGTGAGGGGGGTGGTTCTGGGGGGTGCAGAGAAGGAAACTCCTCAAGTATCTAGGTGAGTCTTTACTAACACCTCCAGGGCTTAGTTCAGGGAGGTTTCTGGGGAGAAGCTTATTTAGGAGAAGTTTCCCAAACATAAATGTACAGTGAGAGGCTACCAAAGGACAACAGAGCTTCAATTCTTTCCTCTTCTGCTAGCCAGCCATGGAGTGGCCCATACCCACGCGTCCCACGAGAAGAGGCCAGAGACAGCCTAGGCAACACCTTAACACATGTTTATGGTTACAAGAAACAAAATAATCCAATGGAACGTCAGTCCTATGGAACACTGTGCAGGGACTCTGTAAAAGAAACCACTCAGGAAAGGGCTCAGGTTTGCGCTGGTGAATGTTTCTGTCCAGTAGCCCCCAGTCCCACCCACAGCTTCTCTTCCTGTGGTTTCATTTCTATGCGTGCCCAGCCGTGGCCTGGAGATATTAGACAAAACAAGATACTTTGATAGAGAGATCATATCCACATACTTTTCATTACAGAATATTGTTATCATTGTTCTATTTTATTATTATAGATTAAAATTTAACATAGGTTGTATGTACAGGAAAAAAATCATAGTATATAAAGGGTTTGGTACTATGCACAGGGATCTACTGGGGGTCTTGGGACATATTTCCCAGGGGTGGGGGGAACTGCGATGTGCATTGAAACAGATCTCAAGTGACAGCTACTAAAATTCCAACAAAGATTCTTTGGGCAGGAAGTGAAAAAGGATGGGGGTGACTAGGCAGTGAGGGAGGATTATGGGGAGCAAGTTATCTGAATGTTTTAGAATATTACACATGAATTTTGTGACCAGGAAAAGGGTAATAAAGACATCCAGCTTTGAGAAGAAGCTTGTATCTGATATCGCAGGCCGGGGGAAGGGTGTCTGAGGGGTGCTCTCATGACAAAGCACGTATTGGAGACACTGGGGAATGGGAGTGAGCCCCAGGACCTGGATCCTTCCAGTCTTTCCCCCTTTGGCAAGGTTACCCTGGAGGGTCTCTCGCCTAGTGAGGAACATTAGATGGCCTTGGGATGCTCAGGTTTCCAGAATCTCTTGAAGTGAGCTGCCTTTTTCCACTTTCTAGCACTCTGCTTGTTATTCAGGACCAAATTTTTGTTTGAACAACACTAAATGGACTAAGGCAAGATGAAAGCAGCCAGCCACCCTAGCGGTGAACTCCTGGGTGTTTTCCTTCTAGCAATGGAGCAAGCTGGGGCAAGCAGGGTGGGAGGCGGGGGCGGCATCCTGCTGCCTGCCAGATGGGAAGGGCAAGGTGCAAATGGGACCAGAGAGGGAGCTGAGGAACCTGCTCCCTTGAGACCAGTTGGGCCATGGCTGCAGGAAGCTGGGGAACAGAGGATTGGTCAGAGGCCCAGCTGTCAGACTGGGTCAGAGGCTCCAGCAAGTTGAGTTGCGGGGCTGGAGCCCTTCCAAGAACAATACTAAAGGTTTCTAATTTAATTGACTTCTAATTATAGGTGAGCCTGGGAGGGCTCCCTGTAAACACGGACAAAGGTTGGGCCTCTGCACCTTTGTGTCGACCAGGAGCTCTTATTAAAGGGTTCATTTAAAAATGTTCCCAGGCAAACCCAGAGACACAGAAAAGAAAACAAACAAATACACAAAGCAAAACAGAAAGTCTGTGGCTTTAGACGCATTTCTGTTATGACCACAATTCTCCAGGAAGGAAAGTTGGGCTGGGAAGGTCAAAGGCATCTCTGGGTGAGAATTTACTTTGAGGTCTGACTTGCCTTGGCGGGCACCATTCTGCACACAGGGCCTGACCTTGATGCCTGGGTGAGACATTCCCAGCTGTGACCTTCTAGTTGTTTTTACTTTGGGGGTTCCTGAGCCAGGCAGCACCCCCGCCTATCAGAGGTGCCAACAGCAGATCAGTCCTCCAAAGACAGTGATGTGGAAATGGGCTGGGCAGCACGGACACGCCTCTTCCCATCAACCAACGCATCAACCAACCAAGGCTGATTGTCTCACCGTGTTGACCAGCGAGCTAGTGGCCCAGGGCAGGATTCCGGGGCTGCGGCCCCCAGGTGGGGCCAGCCACACTGGCCCTGCAGATGCACTCCCCTTGTCACCTGTGCTCATATGGCTTTCATGATCCCACGGGGCACCCTGGAACACAGGCCACGGGCCTCTTTCCAGAAAAGCTCTGCTGCCCTGTTCACCTCTAGTCATCTCCAGTCAACCCTACTTCAGCACTTCCCGCCCACTGACTAGGCTGATCTGCCTTTTGGCCACCATTCTGCCTCAGCACTTTCCAACAAGAATAAACAACACAACAAAGAAAATAACAGCTCTGAACATGGAACTCTGCCCTGTGCCACGGCACTGCTTGGGTTCCATCCTCATTGCCCTTCATGGAGACTTAAGTCAAAAGTCCCGGGAGAGCAAGCTGGAGTGACAGATCCAGTAGGAGGGACAGATACTGCAGGAACTACTGTGTATTTTGTTTTTATGCCATCTGAGGACCTCAGTTAGTAGGCCTGCGCCTGGTGTTAACCACACAGGAGGAAAAAGGGTAGTGTCTGAAAGCAAGGGCCAAGTCACATCCTAGACAAGTTATGTACCCTCTCAGTGCCTCTGTTTTCTTATGCACAAAATGGGCACCTGAAGAATGCTTAGCTCACATGGGCAGGGAGGCCTGAGTAGTCCTGGTCATTCTAGTACGAGGATTCCCTGCCACACTTCCCTTCATGGCAAGTCTTTGTCTGGCCACTGGAGGCCTGAGCTGGGGAGGATGGCCTAGAAATCCTGCGCGCATCCTGCAGCTCTGCCTAGGCTTCGTAGCGCCCGACAGTCCTGCTCCCGCAGTCCCTCTAACTCTAGAACTGAGGCAGAAAAAGGAAACAGATCTATCTTCCAAAACCTAGAAACGCATGTCTCTGTAGCACCACACATGTTACAGAAATTAAGAATTTATCAGGATAAAAGTTTGAAACACACTTGGGCCCAAGCTTTGCAGTTTGGCATCTGTCAGGCGCCTTCTCTGCTTGGGGCCTCAGATCAACAGGCGAGTGTTTGCTAAGGCCTTTTCGAAGGTGAGTTTCACACTTGGCACAAAGTGAGATGTGGGTAGTTCACGGATATGAAGCCCCCAAGAAACTTGTGGCTTGTTAACCCCAAGGGTTGGAATTGAGTTTTAGCAACTCTGCAGTGTTCTTATATCTATTCAAGCAAATTGAAGCATCTCCAGTTTGTCCCAGTTCTCGGCTAGAGAAGGGGCTTGTAGAATTAGATCCAGCTTCTGTCTTCTGGGTGACTGGAGAAAGGGGTCACATGGCCACCTTCAGGGGCTGGAGGTATAAGGTGTGTGGGCCCATGGGTTGGGCACCATGGGTGTGTGGGACAGGCAAGGCCTGGTTTGTAACATTTAGCTATCGCTGTGCTGAAAATACTCTGGCTGTGGCCATTTAAGCTGCTGATTGAAGTCACCATGAGAAACCACTCATGGGATTATTGGAGCTGGTGGCAGTGCCACCTTGGAGGGGCCTTACTTGTTTGCTCGCTAGTGTGGCAGGGCAGGTGGTTTCTCACCCATGTCCTGCAGTGTAGATAAGAGTTATCTAGGAAAGAGTTGGGAAAGGGTCTCACGGGATGGGGCATCAGGGCTCCCACAGCCTGAGGTGAAGTCACAACTACCTAGAGGACTAGGGGTAAGGTCAGAGGAAGTCAGGCCCATGCAGAGACCTTGGGCATAGTCTGTGTGGTGCAGCAAAAGGATTGCCAAGACCAGCTTCCTACGGCAGTGAAAACAGGGAGGGCTGTAGGGGAAACCTATGTCTTTATGTGACCCAACACACACACGCACACACACACACACACACACACACACACACACACACACACACACACAGAGTCCAGGGGAAACCTATGTCTTATGTGACCCAACACACACACACACACACACACACACACACAGAGCCCAATATACAGTTGCCTGAGGCATTTGTGCTTACTGTATGCAATGTACTGCGGTCTACCCTGTCTTGCTACAGTAGTCTTCCCTTAGCTGAGGTTTGTTTTCCATAGTTACAGTTATCCACTATTATCTGCTGTCCAAAAATATGTACAGTAAATTATCCTGAGAATGAGAAAGCCACATTCACATACCTTTTCTCACAGTATATTGTTGTCATTGTTCTATTTTATTAGCTATTATTGCTAGTTTCTTACTGCCTAACTTACACAGGCATGCTTGTATAGGGGAAAGATAACGTGTGCTTTGGGCTCCAGGTCTATAGGATTGCGTGAATGGAGCTTGCAGAGCTAGAGCCTGTAGCCCTGGGTTGCCACCTGGACTCCCAGACACAAATTCAGGCACTATCGTTTCAATTAACTATTCTAATCCTCACCATTGTGTGCAGGCAGGGACTCCTATAACTTCACTTACTCATGCAGAAGTCAAGACATAGAGAGGTTGGTAACTTGCCCAAGGTTGCACAGCAGTGGAACAGAGTGAGTATTTGAAACCACAGCTTGATGCAGAGTCTGTCCCTGCTGTTCCCCACTGGCCCCTGGAGGTAAGTGAATGAGCTCCAGGCCATCAGGGAGTAGAGAAGCATCTTTTTACTCAAAGGGAATGGAAATGTTTCTAGGACTTTGGGGCCCCATAGGGGCTGGGTTCAGGAAGCTTCACCTTCTCAGCCTGCTCACTGCTCCCATAGTCCCCCGGGGCAAACAAGTATTCTTCTCTATGAAGCCAGAAGGTTGCGACTTGTCACCAACTGAGTGGGTGCATGTGGATCACAGGGACCCCAAGTGTGACAGAGCTGAACAAACCTGGGAACACTACAAAGGTGAGAGGTGACAGCGAATCTGGGAATCAGAGGACACGGTGACTGCCCTGTGACAGCAACTCAGACTGTGAGAGAGGTGTTGCCTTTTTGTCTTCTGAGTTACCGTGACAACAGCAGGAAGCACTGCCATCTCTCTGAGACAGGCTTGGAAAGAACCACCATGCCTTCTTCGTTAAGAGCATTTGACAGCTGCCAGCAGCTGTCTCCGACCCTGGTTCCTAGGGAGATCGGGTGGATAGCAGGGCTCCCTGGCTCCCAGTTCAGGATGGGGCCTGGAGCCTGCTCTCAGCCCCAGGCTGCTGCTCCCTGTTGGCCACAACCAAGAGCCATTTCCCCAGATAACATCCTGCCTCTGAAAGGTTCTCTCAGAAGCAGTCTGGGTTATTTTTAACCCATTGATAAGATCATACAAACAGCAGAAGGATCTTGTGTGTGTGAGAACTCTGAGCTTTGCCTTGGGGAGCAGACGATGGTGACATCTGTGAAGTATGAGGAAACGCTTTCCAGAGGCGGCAGGACAGGCTGCCTGTGCCCCAGGCCGTGACTTGCCCAGCCCTTTGTCTGGGACTCTGCGCCTGCGACACCAGTGCTGGCAGGAGTGGAGTCAGCCTGCCCCCTTTCCTGCCAAGCACAGACCTGACCTTTCCCAAGTTTGGAGTTAGCATGGGGATTCAGACAGGTTGAGTTTCAGATAGGTTGAGATGAAGGTAAAATCAGAGGCGGACAGGCCCCGAGAGTAGTATCCCACCAGTATTGGGCTCCCTGGGCCAGCAGCAGCAGCATCACCTGGGAGCGTGTTCTCATGCAGAGTCCCAGGCCCCTGAAGCCTTGTTGCCTCAGAATCTGCATTTCCAGCTGACCAGTCCATGCACACATAAGGAGAAGACCTTACTAGTCTTACTAATGGGCTTGCTTCATTTCCTCTTGCAGACACAGGTGAGGGTTTCTTCCTGGATCTCTCCCTCCATTCTGATGCTCTCCCAGGGAACAAGCCCACCGAGCCTTGTGCACTGGGCTTTGTGGTTCCTGTGCTTTCGCGAGTCCTTTCATTCATCATTTATTCCCTGGAGATGGCAGAGCGCCACTGTGTGGAGCCCTGTAGACCCTGGTCCTGTGGAAGCCAGGGACAGACAGGCAAGTTCCCTGCCTTATTGGATCTTTATCTGTCCAGGAGACCCATGCTGACACAGAATTCTACAGTTCAGGCCACTTTCTGCAGCTCTAAGGCCTTCTTCCTCAGGTTCTGCTTCCTGCTGGATAGCTGCCTCTTGGGGTGACCTTTCCCCTCCAAGGTGTAACTCAATATCAGGGGATGCTTGTCACGTCCGCAGTTTACACGACAGCGGGCAGATGTATGCTCACGTCACCATCTCCTGTGGGTTAGTAGACAGCTCGGCGCGAAGATTTTCCCTTCTTTCATCTCAGTGGGCTCCCCTTTGGATCCATTTGACTTCCCTTGACTGGGAAGTTGTCGCGGCTCCCAAGAAGGGTCAACGGTCTGGGAAGGCAGGTACAAGCTGCAGAGCCACACCTGAGGCACTGCCCAGCCCGTCTGTGGGGAGGTGCCGAGGCAATGAGGTGTGTGTCTGTGTGTGTGTATGTCCGTGCGCGCGTACACCTTTGTAGAAAGAACTTCAGAGTGACATTCCAAGTGTACAGTTGAGGGCTCCCTGTCCTTGACCCCTTCCACTCCTGCTGGGTGCTCACCTGCCGGAGGCCCAGAGGCAGCGTTGGCTGACTGCCCCCTACTCCTCATCCTGCTTCAGTGACTGGGGACAGAGGCCCCACAGGCCACCTGGGGGGCACAGTGCTGCCTTCTGGGTGCCCCATATCACAAGACAGGGGACAGGATACAGGAGAGGTCTGTGGCCAGCCCACCCGGTCCTCAGCACAAGTTGCTCCGAGAGGCAGGGCACTGGCAGCTTGTGTTCTGGGGAGGGAGCCTGCTCCCTGCTCCCTGCTCCCCGCCCAGCCAGCACCCGCCTCTCCCTGGCCTCCCACACTTGCACCCCCTCCTGCAGAGGGACGCCTGCGGGGAGGCTGCTGGTGGCCTCCTCCCCACACAGCAACAGGATTTCTTGCTCCTAGACTCCCCAGAAGGCCTCCACATCCCACCAACAAAGGCAGACCTTCATTCACCCTCCAGCAGTCCAGGGAGGTCATTATCAGAGCAGCTGAAAACGCTTCCATTTGATGTGATTTATGGCTCCCACCAGCTTCCTTATCCTCAGCCGGCTAGAGCTAATTAATGCTATGTTATGAGGGGATTAGCTCATTCTCTTTTCTCTTATGTTTTAGTTCAATCTGTTTTTTTCACTGGAGACTGAAAAAACCTGCATCCTGGGTGTATTCCTGAGGGCCTCCTAGGGCAGTGTCTCTGGGACCAGGGAGAGCTCCAGGAAAGACTCCTAAGTCTTGTCAAGACCGCAGGTGCCTCCCCTGCGGGATGCCAGAGGAACAGAGAATGGGGCTGAGAGACAGAGGGGGCACCAGGAACTTTAAACAATATCAATCTGGGTTCGAAAATTCCATTCTCCACTCTCATGACTGCGCTGAGAAACCTCCACTCAGATCTCCTGTTGAGGATTTCAGGGATATGAGGGAGAAACTGGCCTCTATCAGCACCTTGGTGTGTGGCCGGCAGGGTCCACATTCTCAAGGACATGGTCTCTCAAGGATGTGCTTTTGAGTGAAAATATCTTATCTAGCAACACACACAAAGTATGCGGATGTGGACATTTACAATTTTTTTAAAGGTCCAATACGTTTCCTTTTCTGTTGGAGCCGTTTGTACTGATACCACATGGGCACACAGGACACAGGACTGTTTACTCCCAGGCAGTTCTAGGACTTTTGGTTCTTGCTTGGCCTGTGGTGTCAGAGCCTGCTTCGAGGCAGCGATGGTTTGCATCCTAAGATGCTTGATACCTGTTAAATTCTAAAAGGGTCAACAGAATGCAGGGTTGATGGGTTCTCAAGTAAATGCTGGAGTAGCTGCTTCAATTCTCTCTGCACTTGGCACTTCAGGGGCAGGTGGGGAGCTAGGCAGGGAGAACATGAGGAAGCAGGAGAGGCGCTTGAGTGCTGGCTCTGGCTCTGGAGCCGCTGAATGGGAAGGGGCTGAGGAAACCCCCTGCCACGCTGGTAAAGTACAGGCAGGGCCAGCACAGAAACCAGCTTGGAGACGCACGTACAGGGAGGACCCATTAGGTCCCTGAACTTGGACCCAAGAGATTTTCATAGTCTGGCAATATGAGTTGAAAGTTGAAAGTGAGTGTCCCCAAGTTTCATTTGTTAGTTTTAAAATGAAATCATACTAGAAGGCACATATTTTAGCCCACATTGAATAAATGTAATGCATGAAGCATTATTTAATTTTTACTATTTCCAGCTTTTCTTTTGAAGAATCACTACTTATACAATTAAGCATGTTAAATTAATTTGCATTCTGTATAATCATTAGCTCTTCAGCAACAGAGTCCAGTGAGGCAGCAGAGCTCTGGAATGTATTGCAAAGACAGTATTTTGGACCTTCCTGTTCACACCTCATCTTTCACCTTGACTCAACTTTCCCTGTCCGTCTTTATTTCCCTGCATATAAACCAGTGAGCATAGTATTGCTTCTGAAGTGCTGCAGACAGCCACTGCCTAGAACATTCCCTAAACACCAAAATTATTTTCACTGTTACACTAGGTTTGGGCTTCTCTGAACACCAATGTCATAATTAAGCAGGTGCTGTGCTTTTGTGTGGAGAGAGAACTGGAGCTGGAATCCAAAGGAGAAAAGACATTCTCTCAGGCTTTTGATAATGCTGTAGTTTGTCAGGTCAAAACTCTGGAGGAGACATTGCTTCACCCAAAGTTTCCCTTCCAGTTAGGAAAAGCAATATCTTTCTTGTGCCCCTATTTAGAGGAGACCTGGAAAGTGCCCAGGAGAAACTGCATTTCTTCAGGGGGGCGTCTATGTTTTGGGTGTGGAAACCTCAGGGGTGTTTGCCACAGGCAGGTGCTCTGTCTCTCTTCCTACTGAGAGTAGGGCCTTGTGTTTGTGCACACTCTCGTTTAACCCTCAGTGTAATGAGGTGGGCACTTATTGTTTCTCAATAGAGATGCAGAAATGTGGAGAGACTTGCCTGAGGTCACACAGACATAGAGCTGCCATTTCTGCCATTCTACCCAGTGTGGGCAACAGGGGTTACAGGGCCAGAGAGAGGGGTAGGAGGTGATGGGGCACAGAGCATGTGAGAGTGCCAAGCCAATAAAGGAAGCTGGGTCGGCGCAATGGGGACTTGGTTCCCCTAACTCCTGTGGGTTTAAGAGGACTGGCTCACTCGGTGAGGCCACCGAGCCACAGGAGGCAGGGGATGGTAAGAGTCAGTGTTTGCGCTTCCTGACACCCCCCCTTCCCCACCTCTCAACAGTAGCACAGTTTCATTTAGTGGTTTGCTGATAAGAGTGAGGCTGCATCCTGCTTCCCACACTGGGCCTTTGAAGATTTCTGGTGCTATTTGGTTCCAGCAGATTCCTGTTATCTCTTCTCCCCTTTCAACATCCCTCCAGCTCTGCAGATGCTTAACTCCCAAGTACACCCGTGGCAGTTTGGACCACCATAGGGAGTTCATGCCCCAGGAGATTCAGGAGGCAAGGCAGGAGGAAAACCTAATAGCAACAACAAAGGTCTCTTCATGTGCTGAGTCTTTTAAGTTTGATAGTGGGCAGGAGTTTTGTTTGTCTGTTTGTTTGTTTGTTTGTTCATAAGCAAAGGACCATCTCCCTGTTCCTAATCCTGGGTTAACTATCCCCTCCTGGCCCCATCCCACTCACGTGGAAATACCCTGCACAGATGGCGGTTCATCAGGCAGGTGACCCAGATGGTTCTGAGCTATAAATAACCATTATGTCCCTTTCAGAGAGGCCCCCTGGATGCCAGTCCCAGCATGAAACAAGTAACTTGTAAATTTGGATCCCTCCTGTCAAACTCAAGGTCTTGCTCTACCGGTTTGAAAGAGGATTTTGTTTTTCATGTTCCCTTTTCAAGCACAGTCACAAGAAAGCCCTGAGAAGGCAAATCTATCCTTGTACCTTGAGGGTTCATTCAGCAAGAGCCAGTGGGATCTACTCAAGTGTTAGGGAAACCAAGTTTGTAACCCCAGTGCCTTGAGGGGGTCACTGGGATTGAGATTAAAATCTTTGATTTGTGCTTAATTTGTTCTTCAGTTGGTTAAATGATACATGAATATGAATTAGATTAGGTATTGCAATTACACTGTTTCATTATCCTACTCTGTACCTTTGTTCAGCAAGGAGCTGAAATCACTGCTGAAGTTTTGAATATTGTTTAAAAAAAGAAATTGGAAGTAGTGGCACTGCCCTGGCTGAGACAGGCAGCAACTAGTCTGAGCGACCCAGATCCACTTGAGGAGTCACCGCAGGTTTGGGAGGGGTCACTTCCAAGTTCACCTGGATTTCTGAATGAGTTTTTCAGAGATGATGGTGTGTATATTGAACTCAGCTGACTTGTGGAACAACAGCAGGAGGGGGTACTTTTCTCTCTGCCCTGGGTGGTGATCACACTCTCCAGGCTGGGGGAGATGGATTGATCAGCAGGCTGAGCATTTTCCCTTTCCTGTGGTAGTCACACTATGCCCTGTAGTTCAGCTTGGGCTGAGCGAGGGTGGTTTGGATGTGACCTTGGCCAAGCAAGGTTGTGGCAGCTGTGTCCACCCCATGCCTCTGTTTTCTAATCTGCACAAAGACCAGCAACTGCCCAGAGACAGGTCCTCTCAGGAGCCCCTTAAGCTCACTTGTGCCTCAGTAATTTCTATCTGTATGGGGAGCATAGGTGTTCTGCCTATCCACTTCTCAGGGGTAGGATGAGGTGAATTGACTGTGAAAGCTCAACGTAGAATGAGGTTACTCAGGAATGTACACACATAATCACCTTCTAGGTAGGAGCAGTGAACACGCCTCTGGCATAAGTGGTATTTTCTTTGAGAGCATTTGGAAAAGTCTGACCAATATGGCCATGGAACTCACACCGCTGTCTTTAACCTGGAGGGTGGTTATTCTTGCTGTGGGTGTCATAGGGTCTCCTGATGATGGGTTCCTTCAAAAGCAACTGTCCCCCCACTGGGAAAGAGTTGTAGCTTTCACACGCTCATTATGTCTTCACAGAGATGTGCTTTGCTAAGTGCCAGGGCAGGGGGAGCACCATTGTCTGCCCTCTTAGGGTCCACTGGCTGATATGACTATATCAGCCAGAAGGAAGTCCTGCCATGCCCTCTGTGAGGATGAGGGAGTTGTGACGCCCAGCAGGTGTTGGTCGTGAGTGAGGGGGGGGTGGTAGGTCAGACACGGCAGAGGTCATGCTCTTAACCCCACTGCTCTTAAGCAGGGCTACGGTGGACTGCTTCCACATCCACACAAGTGGATGGGATGTTTGGGGGAGCCTCCAAACCCTCTGAGGTAAGCAGAGTGCCCATGGGATTCCCACTTATTCACACAGGCACTTTCCCTGGTAGAGAGACAGGTCCCTTGATTGCCTCATTATACTAGCTTGGTGGGTTTTAGAAAATGGAGAATTTTAATTCAGGTCTATCCCAGGGAGTTAGGATATATCCATAGCGCTGCCTATTGGTTAAGTAGCCCTGCCCTCTGCACCCGGGAATCCTAGGCTGTAATGAGGGGCAGGCTGCCTTGTGGCTGAATGCTCCTCCCCCTCCCACTCCCCCCACCCCGCAGAGCACTCACTAAAGCCCTTCAGCTCTAGCAGAGGTCTCAGTATATTCCAGAGGCCAATAAGTAATGCTAGGCCAATGAGTTCAAGTTCAGAATGTTTTAAAATCACCTTTTATTAGGTGTTTCATTATGTATTTCACTACCCCAGACGTTTGTCATTTATTCCCATGCCAAGAGCCCTAAGATGATGCCAAAGTATTTGGAACTAGAGTATGCTGGTATTAAAATAAAAATACATTTAAGGCCATGAAACCTGTTAATTAAAAGAAATATTAAATTCTAAAGGATGAAAATGTCTCTAAGTTTAAAGAGGAGCTAATTAGAGGTCTGGGTGGAATGAATGCAATTTGATTTACTTGGACTGCTAGTGTTTTGAATACCAACCACTAAGAAGGCTAGGAAAAAGAAATGATTTAATAATATAAATATCGCTGTCTTTAAAAAATTCAGATATATTTATCTTAAAGTGCTCTGAATCCCAAATGGTAAGCAAAATATGGTATATGTGCACAGCAGCATACACTTCAGCCTTACAAAGGAAAAAAAAATTTCTGACTCAAGCTACAACATGGATGAGCCTGAGGACATTGTGTTGCAGGAAGTGAGCTGATCACACAAAGACAGACACCTTGCGATTCCAGTTGCAGAAGGGAACTAGAGTGATGAGACAGAAAGCAGAATGGAGGTTGCCAGAGGCTGGAGGAGAGGGAACAAGGAGTTTGTGTTTATTTATTTGTTTATTTGTTTATTTATTTTTGAGTTTGTATTTAATAGGGATGGTTTCAGTTGGGGAGGATAACAAAGTTCTTGTGGTAGATGGTGGTAATGGTTGTATAACAATGGGAATGTGCTTAATGTCACTGAATTGGACACTTAGAAAGAGTTAAAATGATAATTGTTTTGTTATGTATATTTTAACATGATAAAAAATTGCCATCAGTCCCATGGACACAAACGCTAATTTAACACTGTTAATAAGAGGTCATTCTAGTCCTTAAAAGGGAGCTGACTAGTCCAAAACTGTACATCATAGACATGCATGCACTGAAGATACTAGAGGAAGTCGATCACTATGTCTAGGATAGCAGATCCCTGCTGCCATCACAGTCTGAGAATGGGGCCATGTTTTGGGTTCTAGAATCCAGGTCACACGGTGGAAACAATGCAAGAAAAGCTCCAGGTTTTTGCCATGACTTGGGTTCTCTATGTGATTTTTGGTGTTAGTTTCCGATTGATTGGGAACATTCAATTTTAGCTAGGAATTCCCTTATTTCTTAGCATAATATTGTCTAGTACTCACAACTTTTCCTTGAAATTTGTTCCCCCTGCCAGCCTTAGGCCTTCAGTCCTTCACCCTCACTCTGAAGCAAACTCCTTGTGTTCAGCCTCTATAGCATGTCTGCCACACGCCTGCAGTGTCAGACTCCACGGGCCTTCCTTGGAAAACGCATTGAAAGTGCGTGACGCTTCATGACTTGGGTGCTTGACAGCTAGAAAATCCCACATTTTAAATCATACTCCTTAACTAAACAATGTGTAACTTAAGTTGGAGGTTTGTGTTATTGACAGTAAATGATTCAAAAGGGAGAAGACCAAAGCTTTTCATTGTGTAGGAGAGGGGCTGGCAACAGATTTTTTAAATGTGCTCTCCTTGCCTCAACCTTGTTTTAAGACAGTGTAACTAAGATAACATTAAAAAATGGCAAATGTTTCCAAATTCAAACAGGGCTTTACATTTATGGCTAAAGCAGCAGCAATTTACCTAGATGACTGACTCTAAGGACAGAGTGGCAGGGGCTCCTGCTTACACTGTCTTCCTTAATCAAACAGAAACTTCTAACCCTCAGCACTCATTTCTAACAGCCTGTGATCCCACATTCCTACTCAAGACTTTGAGCCTCACTTTAGTTGGGAGCTCCGTGTGAATACAAACCTTTATTTTAGCTGGAAAGATTTTGGCCCCTAAACAGGTAGAAAATAACATTCATGAGGGGCAAAGAGACCAAGGACAATACAAGGTGATTGGAAGCGTGCCCTCTGCAGTCAGAGAGAAGACTGAGATGAGGTACTGGAGCCAAGCCCCCCAGTGGTCCCTAAACCTGGCTGGGCCTGCAAATTAAATAGAGAGCTTTGTGAAGCAGAGATTGGAGAGCTTGGCTCAGTCAATTAGACCTGTGAATCTGTGCCTTCCTGAAGGTTTGCAAAGTAAGCCATTCTCCTCCATGGCTCTCATGAGGTGGGCAGCAGTTCATAGGATTTAATGAAATATTGTGCCTGCACAAATAGTCACATTTAATTCTAGACCTCTGGGAAAGAGGGGAATAGAAGAAGGAGAGGGACTTACATGTCAGCAGATCTTACCTGACTAGTTTCATGGAACAAGTATGCTGTGAGAAAGGTTTTGAAGCAGAGAGGACTGAGAATTGAGGGGAAAAGCTTAAAAGGCAAGGAGAGGAGATTTTCTAGAGGGAGCAGAGAGAATGGATTTGAATATAAGTACATTATTACCTATTATTAGAGAGATTTGGGACTTTCTTAGCTTGAAGTCCCTGGGATGAAGAAGAATAAAAAAGCTCGGACTGGTGTGAGAACTGAAGTAAACAATAAGGGTGACAGGAGGGGATAATGAGGCTTCAGGTTTAACACATCTTATTGTAGAATGTTGAACCCATCCTATCATTCCAGCTGACCCTTTATTCTGTAAAATACAATTCAACCAAACCCATAATTCCCAACCAACAACTGTGAGGAGCAGTCAAGATATGAGTGGATCTGGGACTACCACAGCTTCTCATATTTGAAATTCCGAAGGCTTCAAAGAACTTAGTCTTCCTCCCCTCACTTTTTCACAGGCTATTCACATATGCCATCAAATGAGTTTCAGTAGCTTCAGGGCAATTCTATGTGACAAAAAGGAAGCAGAGCTGGGATACACATACCTTAGTGTACTGAGCAAGTGTATAGGGCTTGCACATGGTGAGACTTAGTAAAACTTGTTGGACTGATCCAGCGACTTGGTCTCTGAATCCAGTACTTCCAACCCCTCCCGCTGACCCCCACCAACCTTCCCAGTCACCAGGTCCCAGACAACAAGACCTCGAGTGCTTCAGAGGAGTCTCTAGCACCATCCCAGGCCCTACAAGACTGTACTTCAAGCATAGTAGCTATGCCCACCATCAAGTAAACACCCAGAACAGTGGGAAAGAAAAACTCATATACAACAAAATCCCCAACTACACTGGAGCAAACCCAAAGCAAACAATGGGAAGAAAGAAAAGTATAAATGGCCAGGCAAGCCCTCAGGGTAACAAAACATCACAGAGAGAAAACAAAACCCCAGAATGAACCACAAAGACATGGAAGAGCATCTTTACCTATCAGACATAGAATTCAAAATGACCTTGATTAAACAAGCTAAACACAAAGAAACCCCAGAAAAGGAAATGAATACTATGAGAGACACAATCAACAAACAGAAGATTGAAATCGAAACTTAAAATAAGAAAATAACAGAATTGCAGAAGGAAGCAAAAAATTCAGGAGAAAGCCATGAAAGTAGAATAAATCAAATGAAGAATGAATTAGTGATCTTAAAGATAAAAAAAGTAGAAAAAGAAAGAAATAAAGGGAAAAGAATGAAGAAACTTTTCGAGAATTATCTGACACTATGAAGAAAGGAAATATAAGAATCATAGTTATCTCAGAAGGAGAAGAGAGAGAGAAGGCTACTGAGAATCTAAGGAAATAGTGGAGGAAAACTTCCCAAACTTGAGAAAGGAAATGAACATAAAAATGCAAGAAGAAAAAGGAATACCTAGTTACCTACATGAAAGGAAAACCATAGCAAGACATATAAAGTAAGACTCCCAAGAGTTCAAGACAAAGTAAAAATAATGAAGTTGGCAATGTTGAAGAAACAGATAACCTATAAATTAATACCAATTAGAATACAATTGGATTACTTTAAAGAAACACTAAAGGCAAGAAGAGAATAGAATGACATATTCAAAATACTCCAAGAAGAAAAACACCACCAAGAGTACTCTATCCTGCAAGACTCTCTTTTCTACATGATAGAAAGATAGGGACTTTCTCATATAAATAAAAACTTAGGGAATTTTCATCACTACACCTCTCCTCCAAGAAATATTAAAAAAAGGCTTAGACTCTAAACCAGAGGGACAAACACAAAGAACTTAATAAAGATTTAAATAGAACCATGACACTAGGAACAGAATGGCAGTAACTGACTTTTACATACCAACAATCACTCTAAACATCAATGAGAAGACACAGAGAATCTAGTTGGATTAGGAAACAAAATCCAAACTTCTGCTGCCTCCAGGAAACATACCTAAGTACCAAGGACAAACATAGACTGAAAGTAAAGTCATGGAAAAAATCCTGTAAGCAAATGACACCCAAAAGAAGGCAGAAATAGCCATACTTATATCAGATAAACTAGACTTCCAGCCTAAAAAAAAATTAACAAGAGACAGGTATGGACACTATATAATGATCAAGGGAACAATGCAACAGTAAGACATATCACTCATCAATATGTACTGATGAAGGAGCACAAAACGAAAGAGCACCATTACACATTAGATAACTATTATCAAATCTGAAAACATACATTGGTGAAAATACATATGTGGTTGGAGATTTCAATACCCCACTCTCACCAATGAACAGATAAAAGAGACAAAAAATAAATAAGGACATAGTTGCCTTAACAAAGAACTAGACCACATGGGTTTAATAGACATTTACAGGGCAATCCACCCCCAAAAGCTGAACACACATTTTTCTCAAATGTGCATGTGTCATTCTCCAGGATGACCATATACCGGGTCACAAGAAAAACATCAACAAATTCATGAAGATAAAAATCATAAAGGTACTGAACTAAAAATCAACTAAAAAAGAAAACAAGGAAATAATTTAATGTGTGGAGATTGAATAATTCACTAATGAACAACCACTGAGGCAATAAAAAATATTTATCTTGAGGCAAATGATAATGAGTACACAACCTTTCAGAATATATGGGACACAGTAAAAGCAGTTCTAAGAGTTCCAGTAATACAGGCCCACATTAAGAAACTAGAAAGGCCCAAACAAACAACATTGTCATTTCAACAACAGAAATCCAAAGGCCAGAAGAAGGAAGGAAATAAAAATTATAGAGCAGAAATAAATGAAATCGAACTCAAAAAGAGAGTCCAGAAGATTAATGAGAACAAAAGCTAGTTCTTGGGAAAAAATAAAATAGAAAAAATTTTAGCTAGGCTCACTAGGAAAAAGAGGGAGAAAACCAAAATAAATAGGATCAAAAATGAAAGCGAAGGGCCTCCCTGGTGGCACAAGGGGTTGTCTCAGTACTATAAAGCTATCAGCAGCCACTGTAGCACGAGTTCGATCCCTGGCCAGGGAGATTCCACATGGTTCAGCAGACCTCTCCTGTCTCACCCACC